>JABFOV010006807.1:0-10198 GCA_022817685.1 Aradophagus sp. ZL-2020
CTTCTGCACTCGTCAACGTGTGTTTTGCCGCGTTTTGCATTCCGGCAAGATGTCGCACACGCCTATCAACGATTTAACCGAATTACGGAAGCGGGTGCAATTAATTCTGCAAATTCCTCATAGGATGACCTTATTTCCTGAATGAGACAAGATCTCCGATAATCCTGAAATTTATTACTTGTTGTCTTGAGTGGAATTTGGACAGGTTTATTCTCGATCGAGTATAAGGGTCATGATACCAGAGTTACCTTTCTGCTGGTTGGAATTATTGATCTAAGGAAGGCTTGCGATTTGCGATATTGTCTTAGTAAGCTCCTGTTAGGACGAAATACAAATGTTGAGATAAATCCAACTGTTTGATTGGAATTTACTAAAAAGTTTAAATTTGCTCGATTGCATTTCATTAAAAGATTATGTTATGTTTAAGCTTTCTTTAATCCCGGTGTGACAGCAGGTATATATGCAGATTAATTTGGATCTTATGCAAACAGCAGCCAATGTTTCATTTGCACCATCCAATATGAAAATGACTTTTTAATCACATTTAAAAAAAAACAAACGCAAAAATACACAATATTATAAATTTACTGTAAAAACGAATTCTGCAAAGTTCGTATAACTCATTAACGAATGGTACAGCGTAAAGTGAGTATCATATTCCTATTGATAGAAATAATTTTTGTAATTATTTAACTTTTTAAATCTACCTTTTACTTTTTACTTTACTTTTTAAACAGATTTGACAAAAAAAAATGTAACATCAAAATATCGTCTTCAAAATCTTACAAATTTTCAGCTTCTAGAATACCGAACTACTGCTTAACAAATTTAACGGTGAAAATATTGATTAGCATAAATGAAGTGGCATATTGATGGAGACAATCGTGTTACAGTGACACTATCTTCGAAGTGCGATTCAAATTGTTCCGATCTGAAACTTGGATTAATCTGCATGTTCTTCTCGATAGCACCGACAATAGGTACTTTAACACCTGATCCTGCCGCGCAATGTGTACTCGGCTTTCCCGACTAAAACAATGATCACGAATGTATCCGAATTTCACTGCATCTTCAAGGCGTTTGCGTCACTGCCAAATGCTCGGGGTGAAATTGTTAGCCACTTTGTAAATGGTAAGTTAACTGTTGATGAACTTTCAATGACTCCCTCATTTCAAGAAACTTTCTCAATAGCACAGAACCTTAAAACTTTTAAAACGATCAACGATTTTTTCCCACCACCTTCAGGCGTATTTTCGGTTCAATCAAATGATTATTATTCGAATGTTTTCGAAATATTAATTACCACTACTGTCGTTACGACTAATTAATTAGAAGTCCTACAATTCTGTAAGAGACTTTTAAATTTAAATTTCAAAAACATTCACCGAGAACGAAATTTTATCCACAAAATGGTGATTTTTTTAAAAAAAAACTTCAGTAACTCGAAAACATCAAAAATAATTTACTAAAGTAGACGTATTCGAGCATTTTTAGTTTCCCTATATAATTTACATTTTCGCGGTCGAATCCTCACAACCGTGCTCTAATTTAATTCTTAATCCTGCAAAATAATTCATCCTTGTCTATAATCCTTTCATTCCTCCGCATTCAGCTCTATAAACCAGCTACGTCTGAATGAAGCTCGTACCACTGGGAATACGACTTGCGGGCAAACCAGATCGCACAGCGCACGGTAAAACTGTAAATTTACGTCGGTCCCGGTCCTTAAATGCGTAGTTTACTCCGACCCTCGTTGACACTCACGGGAACATCGTAACTGGCGTCGCGATCCTCGACACGATCACGCCCTCGTAACAAATCCGTATCTGCGTCTGGAATCCAACTATTGGAACATTTTTACTTCCATAACTTGGCTCTTGACCCGACACGGCGCAACAGGAACTGCAACGGTCGTACCACCGAATGCATAGTGAAAATGCCTGGCACCTATCCAGGACAGATATTAGCGACAATAGCGCCACATTTATTGTTAATAACGTTAACCTTTCTTGGTTAATAAAACCAGCTCGGGAGTTAGAATTGGGAGACATTTTTCGACAAAGCACTTTCACGTTATTGCGCATTATTAACCGTGATAAACGCGGTATTCGTTATAGATTTTGGCTTGACTGAATTCGCAATGATTCACAGAACTGCATTATTTTATATTCATGTTCGTTATTAACGAATTTTTCCCTGTGCTAAATTTAGTTGAAATTAACTTCCAATTCTTTATGTGAATCGATAAAATCATAATTATAGAAAGTAAATTTAGTTAGACTAAATATGTCACCAAGATCTACACAACTGTTTACGATTTTGAAAATAAATCAAATATTTAATGCAAGCTGCAATCAAGGAATCCATTATTCATTGAGAGATGAAAGTGTGAAAAAATATAATTTTATTTACACGGTTTTAAGATTTTATCATTCCGAAAATAATACGTTCGAGTGTCATAATGTTTTTAAGTATAAAAATGCTCAGAATTGAGTACAATTCATGCACCATATTATTCAATTTTCATTTACTAATTAACATCGTAAACGTGAAATGCATAAACTTGGTGGGTAACTAGCCGCCAAATTGCCGGCTCCCCGAAGACGGCAATGTGTGACAGAAACTATGATAACAGGTCTTGGTAATTCGGCGACCGGGTAGTTCGCCCTACTTGGCACCTCGCAATGGCACGCATCGTTGTATCATCAAAAGATCATTAATGCTCGTACATCATTGCAGCGAGGTCTTTCTTCGGCACGTGATTGATCGCCCTTCGTGCAGAAATAATAGTAATAAGAGCAGCGACGTAATAAATATGAACGTTAGTTGGAACTGGTGTGATTACAGGCATCAATTCTACCTTCATTCTCGGCTGGAATTAGTGGAGGGCCGGCTCAAGGTCCCCGACTGGACAACAGTCGCCAGGCTTGTGGCTCTAATCGCTCAGGCTGACGGCGGTGATTACGACTCCTCGTTACCACCCCACGCGCTCTACTCCCAGTGCTGTCAAATACAACCCGCGGAGCCATACGAGTCGAAGCCACACGAATTTCTGCACCGGATAGTCCAACAGCATAAAGAGATCAAGGTGAAACAGATGTTCGAAAAACTTTAGAGCCGTTGCATCCAGTTTCATTGATGACGCTTTGTGCAGACAAATGACAGAGCAATTCGACGCGAGTATGTCGTTGATTTAAGCTCGTCGAATTAACCAACTATTTTGATAAATAAGCCAATTGTTTAATCTAAATAATTTCGTTGGTTCAAGTTTGAATGTTAAAGTTAACATCTAAAATGTCATGATCTAATTTCAATGCCATGATTGTAAATTATTTTTCGTATTTCACTGTTGAAAATAAACGGTGTAAAGCAATTTGGTTTGAGGTGTAAATGATTACCTTGTAAAACAAGTACGAGGGAATTAATTATATCGTATTTCTACTTGAAACATAATCAAACAAATGTTGGTTGATTTGATCTCATAATTTTAAACGACGACAAAATAATGGCTAAATTGACTGAATTTCATTTTCTTCAATTGATTTATTAATATTTCTTGCTTGGTTTTTTATTTTTAATCACATTTTGTAATTTTCCTCCTTGAGTGTTTCTTTTGTTCTCATCTTCACATCTTTTATTTGCATCTTTACACTTCGTTCATTTCTTTATGCATACATGCTTTGACTTGTTACAATGTTTCTTCAACATTTTAATAATCTCGCACAACTGACGTTCACAATAGCTATTGTATCGAAACTTATAAAGTTAATAAAACTAACAAAACGAACAGTGCAATCTATGTTCGCAAGCTTTCAAACATATTAGCACTTTACTTCGAATAAGGTATCATGCGTTTGCTTCCAGGGTATGAAGCCTTCGACGGCAGAATATTGGTTGCTGAAAGAAATATCAAACTTGGAAACTTTTGGCCAAGAAATGTTCCACAGTAAATTCGGTTACAACGGTATTTCAACGATAGGCGTGGGTCCACACGGAATAACCGTATATCGCAGTCAAGGAGAAGAAACACAAAAGTACGTTGCTAGTCAGCTACAACTTACATAGGACTTTATTAGTTTAAATATTTTTATATTTCGTGAAACTTCGTCAATCAGAAATTTTTAATTATTACCATTTTTCATTATATCTTTACTGGCATTTAAAAATGAAGAAAAAGCAAAATAATGTAATAGACCAAAGAAAAAATAAAAAATAGAAATATTGGTGCTATTTTCATTGATAATAGAGGATCATAATTTTGCATAGGACATTTATCTCAAAGTAATTTATATGTAACTTGAAAATTTCTGCTTTTTAAGTGTCTTAAGTATATTTATATTTCTATCAAAATAACATTTCTATTCAATCTAATTTATGTTCACGAAAAAACCATGTACTAGCATTTGTTTCATCACTGCAAGAAAATCATTGTCTTAAACAGAGCTGTTGAATCAAAAACTCATTATTTCGTAAACGAAATTGGAGATTATAAGGAACACGAGCGCTTCCACGAAACGCGAAATGCAATTTGCGTCAAGCGAAAAAGCCGCAGTATAAATCAGCCGGAGCAATAATATTAATAATACATGGGAACGCGTGTTTGTGACGTGCCGTATCAAGGTTTTGTATAATTTTCCAGTATACCATACACCGCGATACAGAGTGCAACGTCACAGCGTCGGATGTTTCATCTGGTGTATCTATCTCTGGACGGCGAAGAGACTTCGTTAGACTTCAAATTGGATTCCAGTCAGTCGGCCAGTGGACTGTACCGAGCAATCACGGAAAAACATGCGTTTTACAGCTGCGAAACCGTCCGGAGTGCCGTCACCACACAATTCATTAGAGACTTAAAGGTACAATGCTTGTTGCCGGAAATCGTGATGCAAATTTGTCATCGCCTGTAAATAGTAAACTCGTTTAACCGCTGCTGACTGGTAAAACAATTATGAAATCAACATGAAAATTACATTTCCTTCGTGCACTTTAACGGAAGTTACGATGAAGTAGAAGATATTGAAAAATCACAAAAAAAGAGAATTTTTCAATTTATCTTGATAGCGATTAAACATGTACATTTTGACACAATTTATAACACGATCAAGATTTTATCATATCATATCAGTCGATATTATCATATTAGTCAATACTACGCATTATTCTTTAAATTTCGCACTTCAACACAAAATTAATACTATATGAAAGGATAAAGAAATACAATTGTATTTTACGGAAGAAAATTGTTTCTCAATAATTAAACAAAGAATGATCCATAAGTAACATAATGAAAACGAAAGATGGTACAAAACTTTGTTGACAAGATACACTTTTATTCAAATAACGATTGAAAAAATTGTACACATAGAAAAACATGTAACACATAGAAAAAATTGTACGCTGATAATAACGATACTCATTTAATTTGCACCGTTTAGTTCATGTTCAAAGATCAATTTCATTTACATTAATCAAAGTTTTTTTTTAAAAAAAAATGGATATTGGTATGGTATATCACAGTATGTTTACATTGCCTATAATTGTACTGCTTGCGTTGCATATAGGCGTAACTTAGACAACTATTACATCAGACGGTGTTTGAATAATTTGTTCTACAGTTTTTTCTGCTTGAATTAAAAAACAAATCAAATAAACAGCCTTAAATTAATTTGTCCTGAACATTTCATTTGTTATCGACGAAATGATTATAACCAATTATCAGACTCCAAATAACACGTCACATTTTTTCAATATTGCATTTGAATTTGCGAAAAGTTTGTATTTCTTTTATCAATGAATCAAAACTTAGTAAAAACAATGTAATTTTTACAATATAATTTCGGGAGCTTATAAAAAGCAAATATTCTTTTGTGTTCATTTATGCTCGTTTTCATATAAATGGGCGTTTCCTTCGCCGGAATCGCGTTGATTGATTTACGGCCGCGCGTGCAATTAGTTTTGACAACAACTGCGGCAGCTGCACACTTAAAGTGGCGAATGTTTGCAGGGCACCATTATTTCGATGTTCAACGAGGATTCGAGCCTGGGAAAGAAATATGTTTTCGATATTCGCAGAACTTGCCGAGAAGTGTACGACAATGCTCGTCGCGCCTTGTACTGCGAGACTGCAAAAATAGCTTTGCCCGATAACAACGAGCTTTTGGAGAAGCACGATTGTGGCGACTGTGAGAACATTAAGTGCAAGGTATACTTGCGGTTTATATTCTAATCACACAGAAAAACACTATAATATCATCGTCCTACTGTTCTTTCGACTTTACAGATTTTTGTTCCTCTTTTTCATGAAAATTTGCACCCAAAAGAACATTTATTTGCACGTGCATTTTCACACTTGGCGAATTATATAATTGCCGTTTAATGTGCGTAATTAATTAAATTACGAAACCGGCTGAAAGCTGGTAATGTTAATTTGTGCAGGAATTACAATAAAGGTCAAAGTTACTCGGGATGTGACAGGCGGAAGGTTTTATTATTTTTCACGAAAACGTTGCACATTTCATAAACATGACATCTCCTCAGACAAGCATGATATTGCGTAGTTGCGGTACTCAGCTCAAATGGGCTGCGCCATTTCGCGTTAAAATAAACTTGTCCTTTATTACCATTTTTAGCGGTAAAGCATGTTTCTTATTGCGGTTTATACGGAGTACACATACGCGGTTTATAAAGTAAAATCATATTAACGATGTAGCCCATTGTTCCAAATTTTTATTTTACTATCGCATGCACGGCAAAATTAGATGGCGAAAGTTTGAAAGAAGCGATTCCGAAAACTGCGACAAAGCCAATAAAAAATAATGGACGAATGCGTCGCGTTTTCAGGCGTTTTATTTCAGCGAGAAAGTGATATGAACGAATAAAATGACAGGCAAGTTTGATGTGTATTGGAAACTTGTTTTGACACAACAATAATTAATGGATCCAAAAAGTACCCTTTTTTATTTTCATATCTATATAAAAGTAATTTCAGAATCGATAAATATCGGGATGATGAAAACTGCTTATGAAATTCGGTAAACTATGGAATTCTACGAGAAACATGATTTGTATCGATTCGTATAAACCGATTCATAACCGAGTAAGAACAACGTGATTTTTTTAAAGAAAAACCTACTTCCCGATTTATAGCACTCGGAAAATCGTTACTTTTTTACTCGTAAGTCTGATTTAAAACACTTCGTAATTGAGTCAAACAGTTAAAGACAAATATAATTAAAAAGGAGATAACTAATTTAACTTTAATGAAAATGATTAATATTAATGTTATCAATAATCTAGTTTCATACCAGATAAAAAAATCATATATTATTTATCTACTGATCTCATTTAATATACAAGCTCTGAAAAATATTATTACTTATTCACAACGTTCTTTGAATCATAAAAATGTAATAAAGCTGTTCCTCTAAGAAAAATCAAATCCTTCCTGCAATTTTCGGAAGAATATATACTAAATTATTACAGTATAATTTATAAGAAGAAAATGAAATGAAGGACATATTTATACTACATTAAAACATACATTAAAACTTAATACAGACAATAAGAACTCTTTCATACAAAAGATATAAAGAATTATTCTTTGAATGTGAATGTGATTGAAACAATTACATGGCACATTTGCGAGGATATCATTATCACTTAAAACAAAGTCACGTGGAGTAATGAGATGGAATTACAGGAATCGCGCGAGTGCTTGGCCAGGCTGTTGGACGCAATGCTCTGTCGTATATGTATGGACCGCAGCTTGGATACCGCGTTGTTTCCCTGCGGCCATGCCGTGGCTTGCCTGGATTGCGCCAGACGTTGCGAGCGCTGTCCCCTCTGCCGAGCTGACATCGATCACTGTCGCACCATTTATCTGCCCATTGAACTGACCCACGTTGAGAAGCAGAGCCCGAAAATTCCCGTCGACGCATTCTCGTCGTCAAAGAAACCGCGACAGTTCATTTACACGGAGCCAGTGATGACGGCTCCCCAAGACGTCAGCATGACCAGCAACAACATTTGAGACGAAAAGTCGCGCTGTAATGGCGCCCTTCACAGGATTTGGCGGATTTTCACCTGTCGAATTGACACTTATATCGAATGATCGTAATAAAAAATAAACCTTTTCTCCTTAAGGCAAAAGAGTTTCCAAGTAAAACTGTCTTTCTTACGTGTTTGTTGTCCTGTCTTTGTTTTATTTTTAATTGATTTTCAATTGTAATTTTACAAAGAAATGTGTTGATTGATGTAAAGGAGTTTGACACTCGTACATTTGACAGTTCACACTGAGTAAAATATGACAGTTAAAAACTCTAAGGAATTTGTTTCTATACAAAAATAGAAGAAAGATGTGGCAAATAAAATCGGGCTAATCAATTTATTATTGTCAGTATATAGAGGTAACTGCCCACTGACAAAAGAATGACCTAACATAATGTTGTGGAAACCATTTCAGTTACTGTAACTACAGTATAAGTACAGTGGGAAAACCTGCAGTTACAGTACAATAAGTTAGCACTAAACCAACATTTAGCAGTAAATGTTTTTGCAAATTTAAAAGAAAAATATCTCAGTGAAAAAATTCGCATTGAATTTTAATTACTTTAACTAAACGTTTTGCTCAGTGCATTAAAATATAAACGTGAAATGTGTGCAATCTTAATTCAATTTGATTGAAAAATTATTACAAAGATAAAAAATTAGGCAATTTGAACGTAAGAAGTAAAATGTTTTTTGTAGTAATCAACTCTTCTTACTTTTGTTAACTTCGTGTATTTATATACTGAATAATCTGCTTTAGTCTGCAATTAACGACTATACTTTTGAACTAAATTGATTATTTTTAAGAGAGTACACAAAATTCGCATGTTTATTCAGTAAATTTTTCTATTATTATTTATTTTTATCTCGTATAACCAAGCTCTAAACTCGAGGTTCATAAATTTTTCAAGTTGCATTTTGACGGCGGAATATTTTCAAAGTTTTTGACTTGGCTATCGGAACGGCAAGAGCGTGTTATTATTTGTTTGCTGTGATTACAATCTCTAATTAAAGCTTAAACCGTGAAATATATTTTTGTACTCATTTAATGTAAGCCTTTGTAGAAAACGTGATACAAGTTAGCCAATAAATCACTGTTCTTCAGAAATAGTTTTAAAGATTGGCGTAATTAAAATAAATGTTGATGCTAAACGTCGCTTATCGTTTATTCTTAAACAAGATCTTAATTTATGTCATTTAGAGTTAAATACATTATTCAGCCTGAGAAGGAAGTTGCGGAACTTGTCGGGAGTGAAATTTATTAACAAGCTGAAACTTTGCGTATTTCAAAGCACGCATCGACTGTTTACATTTTGACATTTACTGTATATACCATGACGACGTTACACCGTAATGCTAATATTATTGAAAACACGTAATAGAGTAAATTTGTGTCAGCATACTTTTGCCGTAGGTGGTTGGTGAAGCAACGCACCAAACGTTTTCTACTGTAAAATTAAAACGCACGCGATTGTGTCATTATTTACACTTTTGAAGTGAAATTAAAATTGCACACATGTTTGCATAACTACACGGTAAATGGACAAATTTTTTTGTTTTATTTTCATTGTTAAATTAATTACCACGTGCGATACTTAATTGTTAACATTGACAAGTTTCATTTGTTTTTTCACTGAATCGAAAAGTTGACGAGGTTAGCAGTTTTTATCTGTAACGGACTCAATACGGGCGTAACGCTGTTCGTAAAATTACGCGACGTCGATAATCACTTAACTGCCATAATATCGAGGGATATAATTTTTGCTTAAAGAACAACTTTTCCGTTAAGAAACGTGTGATATTTCAAGTAGCAAAAAGTATACATACTTGCAAATATATTGTATACGTTCGAAACCATGTATACATGGATTCATTTTCATAAAGGCATGCGTAAATCTTTACATCATTGTTATTTATGTAAACATCGTCGTGACTACTAATTTAAGGTGTCACGGAAATCGGAATTCATTTTTGTGGTATTTTCGCCGTCGTTTGGTCGAAAAATTTCCAATTGCTTAAAATGGTTGTTGGCAAACAGTTCAACGTGAAACAGTTCGATTGTACATAAAATTGAGTCGAAAAATTGAGATCATTTTAACCACAGATGTTTGTCGTATAGGAAATAAGAATAACAGAAAAAAAGTAAATTAAC
>JABFOV010006808.1:0-10196 GCA_022817685.1 Aradophagus sp. ZL-2020
CGTCGTCATGTGCACATTCTTACACTCTGCCAGATTTTCGTAAATGCCTGTTGCTTTTTGATTTTTTTTTTTTTTTTTTTTTTTTTCCCGTAATTAAACCTTTTGTTAGTACTTATTTTTTCGTCGTACTTTTCAGAACCTAGAATTAATTATTTAAATTATTTCAACTTTGTAGACTATTTTTTTTCAATATATTTACTTGTTTTTGTATTCTGTCGATTTCTTTTCAAATTAATAGCTGATATGAACAGATACATTTTGATTGTTCTTGAATAGTCTAATTAATAAAAGTGAACTTCTACTTAATGTTAATACATTTATAATGTATTATATATAATATACTTACAATGTCATTTGATGGTAAAATGCATTACGTATTCAAATTAAAAAATGATTAAAGCAGCGAAATTTCCGCTTTTTTATACTAACGAAATAACAAATTAATATCTTGAAAACGAGAAAGATCATTTCAAAAGCAGTATTTTGATATAAAAAAAGAAGTTAACGATTGTGCGATAAGCCTGCTGCGTAGTTCGGGACGAGCGTAAATGTTTCGAAAAATCGTTTTCCCGAAGTTCTTTCTTACATGGCGGCCGAAAACTCGTTACACAACCTCCATTCCTCTCCTTTTTTTTATCAAATGAAATCTCACTATTAATTATAAGCTGTCAAAATAACGGTAAATAATTCGTAAATTCAAGCAAGACTACTAGAGAAGAAAAAACAAAAGAAAAGAGAAAGGGAAACGAAAAGGGCTGCCCTTCTCGGAAGGAAACGTTTCTTCGGCATTTTCGAACGACCGTTCGGGGGAAAAGACGCAGGCGGCAGTGAAAAGTCGAAAAAAAACGCCAGTACAGCCGTAATTACTCGAGTACTTTCGAAGTCGAATTTGATTTCGAGACGATGGTGCAGTGTTGCCAGATTCGTGGGGAAAATCCTCGAAACTGACAACTGAGGATGTTGTCAGTTTTGGGGGGTTTTCCCCACGAATCTGGCAACCCTGCGACGGTGTCATAAAACTTGATTGTGGGCGCGCGTGGGGGGAGGGGAGGGGGAGGGGGTGGAATGAACGTAGGTGTGAATAAAAGACTGAATACGAACTTGCGTCGCCTGTTTCCGCCGCTGAGTCGCTGGACATCTTTGCGAGAGACGCATCCGAAGACCGTTCGAACCCTTAACGACTTTTCCGCCAACCACGATGGCTCGCAGCAAACTATCGTGACGTTACGAAAGCCCGAGGAAAAAAGGTCTCGCTCGAATTCCTGAACCCCCACCATCGTTTTTCAGTCTTATCTCAGATGCTTTCCCAAACCGAAAAATCGAGTTGCCAGGCTTTTCCGCTGTGGCCCATCGAACGATCGCTTTTCAATCAATACTTCGCGTCGATGCAACCGAGTGAATCAACTATTCGAATCGTGCTTTGGAACAATCTGAATTTGTTGTCGTTTCACTGTGTCATGATTGTTATTTGCGTGATTTTTGTATTTTTGTATTATATACATTTATTAGACTATTTTTTTTATAAATTGTATTATTTTATTATACATTCGTTATTTGGAGTGTATACTGTAAAAATAACTTTATGTTTAAAATATTCGTACAAAATGTTAAAATTTAATTTGAAATATTGATTAATACAATTGTTTTGCAATTAAAATGCCGCAATTAAAAATTCAAGTTTAATTGTATGGTGTATGTATCTCAAATTTAAAATTGTACACAATGTTTATATATTTATTCGACTGGAAGTTGTGACAAATATTCAACAATAGTCAATACAATATAATTTTTTATGGAGTTGAGGTTTCCAACGTTTATTAATAAACGAAAATTAATTATATATAATTAAGTAACATATATTGTAATAAATGAACGAATTATATTCTCAAACATTGAAATATTCTAGCTTCTTCTTGTAAAATTATCCAATCAAAAAATACTATTATTTGTATAAAGAAAAGTTTATCAGATTTTATTCTCCATCACTAATAAACGTTGGAAACTACAAAAACATATTTTTTTTTAATTTTCTTAACATATTTTGCATGAAAATAATATACCAAACACAACGTTACATAAAAATAAACTAATTTTGGATATATTTTCTTTTTTTTTTCAATTTCCAAACATAATTTTAATAAACTATTTTTTGTCAAGTTGTGAAAAGTCATTACCTACCGTCGATACGACCGTTACTAAGTGAGAATCGCCTTATTTAGGTATAAAAGATTTATAAGGATTACTGAAATATTGCACGTGGACGTTTTTTAAATATTGAAGCCGACTGTTGGATTGGTGATGAAATAAAGGAAATTATTTGAAGAAACTATTAATTAACAAGTGTCACGAGCAGACTTGAGCGCCAGCTTCGAATCAGATTTAATTTGTGCTGTGAGAAAGTCGAATTACTTCTCAGTTCAAGTGGTCACGGGTCTGAAAATCTCGCCGGATTAATTATAGGAAAAAATTGGATTTGCAGCCATAACGTGGCACGTTATTTCCGAAGTCAGTGCTGGGAAGATTTGACGATCTATTAAAAATGATGTTTTTCAATTCCAATAATAAACAATATACTTCAATTACACTTTCAAATAAAATACATTACATAACAACTACTACAACTCTCGCAGAAATCAACTGTAGATGTAGTTTTTGACAAAAGCAAATTAATGTCAATAATCAGAAAACAAGTTAATAGATTCAAATACTGTTTTATAATGACATCGATATGAATTCAATTTCTGTTCAGAAAAATATTATTTTTATTTGCATACTTGAATTAATAATTACATTCAGGGAAGTCGAAAAAAAATAGTCAAGTAAAACAGTCAAAAATCGGTATACATAAATTTTTTTGTCAACAAATTATTATTTTTATTTGCATATTTGAATTAATAATGACATTAACGGAAATCTACATAAAATTCATTTGTATGATTTATTAAATTAAGTTAGAAATTTGAAATCGGCGACGAATGATCGAGCGAACGCGATTGGACGTGAGCGAAAACGATCGAGTGCCACGGCCTTAATCTGCCGGGAGTTCAGTGTCAAACGCGTAGCGAGGGTGTTCGAACTTGACGCGTTGGATTAGAAAAGAAAAGTCGCAAAAATATCGGCGACTCGCCGTGATTACGTTCCGCGTGCGTCTATTTTCGATCGCCAGCTTTTCGGGCTTTATAAATAAGCCGCCGCATTTTTTGACTCGGTCGTACGACGTGAAACTGGAGCGCGCGGGCTGGTGTGTCGTGCCCCCCCCCCCGCCCCCACCCCCCTCCTCCCGCCACTTGCGCATTTCCGCCGGTCAACTTTGTTTCAGCAACTATCTAACCCATCGCATTCGTTGTGACTGTCAAATTCCGCCGGGATGACAGTTTCCGATGACAGCAATTGACAAAACGATTTTAGAGGTGATTATCTCCTTTGTTATTTTTACTCTCGCTAATGTAAATGTAAATATTTAAATGTTCGAATCGTGATAAAGAAAATGCACTCGAAGAATTAGACTGTAGTGGTTACCGTCCAGACTGCAATGGTTACAGTGAGTGAAAATTTAATTCCGATAATTGATTTAAATTATGAAATTTAAATTCTGATAAACATGTGCAATAATGCCTCGTTTCTTGGCAATTGACTATTTAACAAAAATTACAATGTTTCCTTATAAAAACAAATACTTTTTATGACACTTTCTTCTCATATCCTTGTTAACTATCAAATACAATTATAAAGTAATATAATTTATAAATATTAAAATTTATTAGGAACTTGTTTTAATTTGTATACTAACAGTAGTATTTTTTCCTTTTAAAACGATACATAT
The DNA here is from genome assembly GCA_022817685.1 of Aradophagus sp. ZL-2020. Taxonomy (NCBI): domain Eukaryota; kingdom Metazoa; phylum Arthropoda; class Insecta; order Hymenoptera; family Scelionidae; genus Aradophagus; species Aradophagus sp. ZL-2020. The sequence continues at coordinate 3,824 of JABFOV010006808.1, forward strand.
TCAACCAAAACTTGTAATTAACCGAATCATACACTTAATACAAAACTTTTCACATCAAACAAACGTTTTTTTATCAACGAATTCGAACTTGGAAAAATTTTGAATGAAATTCGTCGTCACTTTGTCTACAATTGGCTGAAAAACTACGCAAAATAGCCCGAACACTTCTAAATATTTACATTTTACTTAATTCTATATTTTCCTGTAATTTTTCTACGAAAATTGTACAAAAAAATGGAAAATAAAATTGTACTTTGTACATTTTTTTCTAAATTCGAATTCGTTGATAAAAAAACGTTTGAAACTTCCTTCGCATAGAAATACTATTATGCGTAGTAATTTTTTTTTTTTTTTTTTATAAGTGTATTGGAAGTATGTAGTTGATAATGTTATTGGGCAAAGATTCTAACGTCTGATTCATTGTAACTCGCTGCAACGAATCGATGAATAATTGAACTTGATGAATTTCAAGTCATTGTTACTCGAATTGTGCACTGATGAAAGTATATCACCAGAGATGCACGTGGGGACTTGCGAGTTGAGAAAAAAAAAAAAAGTAACGGCTGTTGTTATCGTTTTGATTCGGATGACACAATCAACAGCAAATAGAACGGGAAAAAAGTCATTACAAAGGATAGCTTAACGTCATTGAATGTTTGCTCGACGGAACAAGGCAGCTTTGTTGATAAGCCACGTTTCGAAACAAACGGATACCGGATTAGCGGTTAATATAAAGAGCACCTCGAAAGAATGAAAACGAAGAAAAGTCTTTAGAGAATGCATTTATTGCAAATAAAGAGCTTAAAATAGATGGGGAAATGTCATACGAGGGATCAGACGTTGCAAGTTCGATGTCATTCCAAGTTAACGTCCCACCAACAACCGTGGCCGACGTGTAATACTTTTTATAGGAAAATCATTTGAGCTTAAGATGTATTTACATTCGACTTTATTCTTTATTCTTTGGTGGAATGGCACAGGTATTTACTAGACTGAGGAATCAACTAGTAAAAGTTACTACTTAAGGTGATTCCTCAGTTCTGGTGCCACGGGGTTAGAGTCTTTTCAAATTACAATTTCTAAATATAAAATTAAAACTTTTAAATATAACCCAGCAAATGTTTGACAATGGGAGAATGGTTCGAGCCCTTAAAAATTGCAATTTCTTAAATAATCGTGGGCTGTGAAACTGCCAAAGCATTTTTTTCCACCTCAAAACTTTTGGCAGTTTCTGCATTGGAACAAAAGAAAAGAATTAACTTTTCGAAAATAAAAAACATTCTCCCGGAGTGATACATTTGCTGGGTTATATTTATTTTGCATAATTATTAATTTTAACAAAGTTATTTAAAAAAAACAATAGTCTAGTGATAATAGCTTGAAAAATCACCTTAAGTGGATTTTTCAAGCCTAGATTCCCGGAGTTAATGTCTTTTTTTATATAGAGCAATAAATGATTGAATTGAAATGAATCAGTCAATTCTTTGACGATGGGAGAACAATTTGAATAATTAAAATTAAAATTTTTCATTTTATTGTAGGCAGAGTAAGTTCAGGCGATTCATTGTCCACTTCAAGAACGCCCGACGTTGCTCCGTCCAAACAAAATAATAACATTCATTTTCATGCAGTAAAAATCATTCTTCCAAAATGAGTATATTGCTGGATTATATTTATTATAAGAAATTATCAAATTCAGTATAGTTATTTGAGAAAACACTGGTCTAGTAAAAAACGCTGGAAAAATCTCCTTAAGGTGCTTGTTCGTGTCAGATTTCAAGGGATTTGTGTCTTTTCAAATTATACTTGCTAATGATAAAATTGAAACTTTTATAGACCAGCAAATGTTTGACCATGGGAGAATAGTTTGAGCAGTTTACATCGCAATTTTGCAATTAATTGTTAGTTCATTAATTCAAACATACAGTTGAAGTTCTCAACGTTTGCTAATAAACGAAAATCAATTATGTTTAATCCAACAGCATGTATTGCAATCAAAAATTAAACATTTATGCCCTAAAATATTCAATCATTTATACCGTAAAATTAATCAATCAAAAATTACTATCATTTGAATAAAGAACAATATAACAACCTTCATTTTCGTTTACTAATAAACGTTGGGTTTTTCAATTTGAAGAATTATTAAATTTAACAGTATTATTTAAATAAACACTAGTCTAGTAATAAAGGCTTAAAGCATCATCTCAATAGTACAGTACTTTGGCAATTTCCAATCGATTCTTTCATTTTTTATATAAAAAAAAGCGATTTTGACTTTATATGTCCAAAACTTTGATAAAAAATGATCCAAACTTTTTCTGCGTGTAGTCAAAAGATAAAAATAGTACAGTTTTAATATATTACTATGTACACGAAGAAAAATATATAGGACATTTTCCTTTTTTTTTTTTTTTTTTGGCAATGGTAACTCAGAGGGACTTCAATAAAAGTTATGATAAAATGTATAACAATGTTCTGCTTTTACTTGAAAACTTGCCGTAAAAACAGAACATTTTTTCCCATAGTTGTCGGACGTTTTATCAACGTTATCCCTCTTAATTCTCATCACAGTAAAATTTAATTAGTAACTATGCAAAATAGTAAAATTATATGAAAAAAAAAAAAGTAAGCTAAACATTGTACTTTTGTTATTTATAAAACAACAGCAAGTTTGACATATTACACATCAGATGCATGTGAATTCCAGCGTGCAAACTATGGATCAAACTGTTACACCGAATTCCCCAAAAATTGATTTTCAGTGCAGTTAAACCGCCTGATGCTGAATGCTCGGATTGTTAATTAACTTTCGTCAGTCTAGCAAGCGCTGCGAAATGCAAAGCATGGAAAATGTAGCAAGACAATAAACGCCGAGCGATGGATCAATCGTCGGGTGATCGATTAGAGGAGGCCGGCGAGCGGGGGAGACTCGAGGAACAAGGATGATCGAATGATCGTAATTTTTTGCGCTCTTCGATACAAACGGCATTGCGTGTTTGACCCAATTTCGTTATCTTTACACCCGTGCGATTTCGTGGGTTTATTAATAATGGGCGCTGGGGTTATACGGACATCCACGTTTCGACGAGTTAAAAAGAATAATTGATAGGAAATAAAACGGCTTCACTCACACATTCCCTCCTTTTAATATAATTATATGTAGAAGGAATAGATGAAATGACAAAAAAAAAAAAAATACTAATTTTATTTCTCTGCTAATTAAAGAAGAATACAACAGTTCACTTTTAATAAGGATCCAATAATAAATTAATATCTGTCAAATAGAATACGTTTATAGAAAAATTATACACCGAGAAAAATGTGTTATACAAATTAGTTGTTTTTTTTTGAGAAAATCGGATGCAAATGTCCGCAATTAAGAAATTGTTATTCGAAGATAGTAAATATTAACTTTTATTCACAATGTAATATATTTTACTATCTTGGAATAACAATTTCTCAACTGCGGACATTTGTATCCCAACTTTCTCAGAAAAGATAATAATTTGTATAATACACTTTTCTCATTGTATACATTGTAAAAAAATACTGAAAGATCAAAGTTTGAATATTTAAAATTCAATTTGAGCTGTAAATGTAAATAAATATATAATAATTGTACACAGTTTCAGAGCATGAGTTATTTTGTAGCAGAAATAGTAATTTACAGTAGAACTTCAAAGTCACAGTATATATTTCAATTTTAATTTAAAGGGGTATAGCTATTTTATTTTTCTAATAATTTTCTATTCTATGGTGCAGAAAAAGCAATGCTACTATAATTAATTATATATAAGAATTCGATTTGTTAGATAATTGAATTTCAGACGCCAGTCGTCTGAAATGCAATAATTTTACTGTTGAAATTAAGAAGTGGATCTGAAATTAAGGTACTCCCGTCTGAATCATTTTAACGCCATATTTCATTTATGAGTGAACTGTGGCGCCATCATTATCTTATGCCAGCAATTTGCTACAATTTATGTAATGTTAACATAGCATAATATTTAGTTAACACAGCATGCACTTATTTTTTAACACAGAATGTATAATGTTTGTCAATTAATCAAATTCGTTCACATTGTTTTTTGTTCACTGATTCATATTTTATTATTTCTCGGGATTATTATAAATTCTTTATTCAGTGTGAGCTTGCTTCAATTTTTTTTGTCAATAAAAATGTACAGATGAAAATTGTACAAAAAAAGTAGGGCATCATCTAAAGTTAGATTAGTTATTAGTACAAATAAATATTTTAAGTTATTAAATTAGGTAATAGATGAATAATCTATTTTGTTAGATTATTGATGTTTTCTTGACTCGTTTCTCAGAGCGTGTATATAATATACTTTTATGAATAAATAAAGTAATTAAAATTTTCTAAGTATTGATTTTATACATTGGGTCTTTGAGTCTTTCATTAAATCTGAAAATAAAGCTTTAAATAGATGTCTTCACATTCAAACTGATTACAGACATTGGCGTATTTTTAAGGGGAGGACAAATTGTTCAACGTAATTTAAATTCTGAAATTGGCGCCAAAATCACATTTAATTGACGTTGAATCAAAAGAAATGTATCAAAATAATTTTGCAGTATAATTATGTCATAATTAAATTTTTGTATTCGCATAAGGCAAAACGAATGGGGGATTTATGCATAATTGGACAATTATTTTGCCTTAATTTGTTATTAAATACGTTGTTGTTCAGCCATCAATTATCAATAAACCTACAATTTTATTAATAAACAAAACATATTAATTCGGTGTTTGATCGGCAAACGTCATATGTCAAATACCATTTTGTGTCGACCAAGAGATCCATTTCTGATACTTGCTCCTCACTGAGTGATTGATTGCACCCAGTATCCTAACCTCAATAGTGCTCTTGTGGAACACAAAATATATACATATACATATATAAATGAAAAAAAGTGTACCAAATGTATAAAACATAAGCAAGGCGATTTGTGAAATAAGGAATTTGGTCAAAATTTAGATAACAGGTCTAATGAGGAAGATACTACAAATAATGTACTCCAAAATCGACACGATACGTACCGTGGGATAAGGTAAAATTGGAGCATACATTGTGATTAAAAGTACATTGGCAGGCAGAGGTAGTGAGGTAGCCACTTCTTTTAATCTTGAAATGAAGTGTAAAAAAATACTGTGTCATTGTTTTTAGCACACCTCAATCTGTCACCGAGGATCAATGAACAGTGCGTAGTATTTGAATGTAACTTCAATCAAAAATATATTGCGTTAAATTTAATCAAGATATTTAAATTCTTTAGTTGATATAGTTTCTACCAAATGAAAATTTAAATAAAACAAATTATTTAAGAGAAATTGCCTGTTATTATTCAAAAGAAATTATTTATATAACTAGCCAATTAAGTCAGCAGACTTGATTACAAAATGGATGAAAATTAAAAACAATTTCAAGCAAATAATCTGGTTAACTTGAAGATATACCTGCTGGTACTTTGATTCAATTTATGAAAAAGTTTAAACAATCGAACAAACTAGTACGTTGATTGGATATAATGAAAAGTTGGAAAAATATTGGGAACGATACAAAGGCGGAGTGGCCGTCTTTGAAACTGGAGTGGATAGGCAGGTATGGATGTCCGATGCGAGTTGTTTCCAACCGTGGGTTCGGTATCGTCTACTAGACAGCCATTGGTACTGTGGAGTAAGGGGCAAAAACTGGGACTACCGAAGCGGCTGGGGGAGAGCACCGGACAATGTCGCGACGATTTTGGAGCAAGAAAGGATGGAGGGGCTAAGTTACAAAAGTAGTAGCAGCTTGTGAATACTCACTACTGATCTTCATGCCACCTAGGGGCGGATTGGCGGGCGGCTTGTTGCCCTCGGCGAAGGAGGTGGTCCTCGGTCGGCCACTCATCCTCGGTTAAGCTCGTGGCCGGGCTGGCGAGCCTGCGGAGGCCGATGCCGACGACAAGTAGCAACGACCTCAGGTCGCGCAGTCAGCCGTGGTCGCCGTGGTGGTCGCCGCTGTCGAGTCGACGAACGGGGTCGCGCGCGCAGTGGGACGGGAGGGGCTGGGGAGCACGGGGGGCAGGAAGGGGCGAAGGAGGAGGGGGAGGAGGATAAGGACGAGGAGAGGAGGCGGAGGAGGAGGAGGAGGAGGAGGAGGAGGAGGAGAAGGACGTGTGTCGCGGGGACGCGCTCAGGGCTGCCACTTATACACATCTGACGCCGCCGACGATATGCAGTGGGTAGAGCCAGGGTGGCGCCGACACCTTAAAAACAGACGAAATGAACACGTGCATCAGACAGCGACATACCACGAACGGTGACACAACATACGAGCTCGAGTAGTCGTGAACGACGCACCACTAC
>JABFOV010006809.1:0-10194 GCA_022817685.1 Aradophagus sp. ZL-2020
CATTTCAAAGTTTTGTGAACATAATTTATGAATAATATATACAATAATCATATTCATTAAGACAAGAACCATATATTACATTTGTGTTAATATTTTTTAAACGAAAACAAAATTATGTACTTTATTTAAAAATTACTTTAGTTGCATCAGTTTCTCGAATTAAAATAATTTGTTAAAATAATCGTATACAAATTAAAATCTTAAATAACGTGCTTTGATTAACAAAATTCTACAATACTACATATCAAATAACGATTTCAAATCTTCCAACGTTAATTTTGATGAAATTTTCTTGCCGTGAAGTAAGCTATCTGAGATAGCTAATTTTCTTTCTTGCAATGCTTGGACACGCTCCTCAATTGTATTTTTACATAACAATCTGAAAACATAAGTTAGTTTTGTAAATTAATAGAAAATATTCCATTGCAATTAAAACTTCATGTTTGTAAGACTTTACCGATAGACATGCACTGGTTTATCTTGTCCAAGTCTGTACACTCGGTCGTGTGCTTGAAGTTCAAGTTGAGGATTCCAATGTATATCCAAAATTAATAGATGATTAGCGCCAATCAAGTTTAAACCCACTCCACCAGCAGTTAGTGAAAGCAACAAAATTTTTGGATCTCGGTTACACTTGTTAAATTTTGTTATTATTTCCTATACAAATTCGGACTCAATTTATATGAATTCAAACTAATGATTAGCATTGATTATTAGCATTCACGACCCATACGTTTAATAATATTGAATAATATAAATATTAGTAACAATTATACCTCTCTTTGTTTAACTGGAACTCTACCACTAAATTCTTTGAATGAACACAAATTCATTTTTTTTAAGTTACTTGCCACAATATCGAGAAAATTTGTCCATTGAGAAACAACAACTATCTTTTCGTCTTTTTGTACAACGTCTTGGATAATGTTCAAAATGACTTTCATCTGGAAACAAAAATAAATTTGTAATTAAAAAGAAAGAAACTATGTATCAAAGTCTAAATTTATTGTGATTTAATTATTTACTTTCGAACTTATTGTTGTTTTTTCAAACAAAGGATTTTCGTCTGTCAGAACATTTTGGACAACTTCCTCATCTACTCCAATACTTTCATTTAGAATGTCTTCATCTGAAAGATTCATTTTTTCTACTTTGGAAGCAAGATCAGTATCTTCATCATCTATTTGCATGCCATTGGCTTCATTAATTTCCTCTTTATCTAACATAGCTTTAATGAGATAAGGGTGACAACATATCTGCCTTAATCTCAAAAGTAATACCAAAATTTCATGAGACTTAATGACTCCTTCGTGCATTTTCAGTAATTTTTTTTGTGCTTTGTTGAATTGGGTATCTAAAGAAGAAAAAGATTTGATTGTTTTTTTTTTTTTTAACATCTACAATCGTCACTATAACTAACTTTGAGAGAAAAAAAATACATCCTATGAATCTACGAAAATTAAAATATATCAGCAGTAGAACTGTTGTTATAAAATTAATACTAAAAAAAGGTTAACCTTTTGACCAGTGGTAATCTGTGTCGAATTTTCCACCACATAACTCATTCATGTGTTTTTTATTAGCTTGTTGATGTAAGAATTGAGCAAAAAGTGATTGGGAATACAAAAGCACTTTTTGATACACAACATTTTCTTCTTTTGTCAACGTAATATCAACAGTGTCGATGAACTTTTCCGGCATGGAATTGATTAAACCTTGATTTTGTAATTCTGTCTTAGTTCTTCTAAGCATTAAACTTTTTAAAACAGTAGCCAGGCGCTGTGTACCGGCTTCATTTTTATTATCAACCCATCGCTTCCACACCTTCAAATCATCAAACGGGGAACATCGAAGAAATCTCATAATTGAAAAAAGGTCTTCCGCTTTATTTTGCACTGGAGTTCCTGTCAAAGCCCATCGTTTTTCTCCATAAAGCTCCCACACAGCCTCGGATTTCAAGCTTTTACGATTTCGCACAACATGAGCTTCATCCAAAATAATGCGATTCCATCGTATCTAATAATACATCACAATTAACATTAAATAAAGTATAAAAATAAATCAAATAAAATGTCATTTTAATATTTTAGTTAACAAATGAAATTTTACATACTTTGTATAGCGCAGAATTAGATTTCTTTTCACTGACAAGGGTTTCGTATGTTGTGATGACTACATCGTATCTAGCTATTCTTCGTGTTTTCGATTCACGATTCGGTCCATGATGTACTAGAACTTTTAACAAGTTTTTTCTGCAACGATTTTCTATTTCTCCAAACCATTGTTGAATTAGCGACGCTGGACAGACGATTATTGTTCCACCTTTATACTCTAGTAAAAATATTAGTTCCATTAGTTTCAAAATAGACATTATATAGATTCACACTATATGGTAAAAATTGTGAAACAACTAAAAATCAGTTTGTAGTTTAATGTAGGGCAAAATATCATATGTGAAATAAATGAAAAACAATTACTAAATGCGAGTTAAGTTTTAATATTTTCATTCAAGAACTCTTCAGAACCTTTGGCGAGTCCTCTATTTTCCTGAACACTTATCAGCATCCTACAACGCGCCTCTTATTACTTAAGAGTATTTAAAGAAATTGTGGGATGCCTCAAAACACTTCAGAATAATCTTGATTAAAGTTGTAATTTATCTTGCATTAATTAGTTATTTCGCGCCTTTAAAATTAAATATACTAGTATTGTAGTTTTATTGAAACATGTTACATACTTAGATTATGTACGTAGGTATCATCATCATCACTATCGCTGTCATTGTCCTCTTGCATAGAAATTAAAATTAGTGATATCATTGTTAAAGTTTTTCCTAAGCCCATATCATCAGCTGTTGTCAAAATATAAACAAATAATTTAATTTCGTTATTGATTAAATTAATTACAGGGATAAAAATTTAATGAATACACAAAACTCAAATAAGAACACAAAATTTAAAAATATTTTATGAATATGTTATTTTACCTAATATGCCTCCTGCCGGATTTTGCTTCTCTCGCCAAAGAAGCCAGGACAAGGCATATTTTTGATGGTGCATTAATTCAACTTTTAAACCTCGTGGATCTTCTGCTAAATCATTTTCTGTTGGTTGGGTAATTAGAGATCCGTGCAAAGTTTTCAAACGATCTATTGTAAGTGATTGCTGGGCTTCCAACTTTTTTTTTGCTTTTTCACCAAGATCATCGATATCATCATCTAATGTTGTTGGTTTACTTAGAAATAGCAAATTATTGTCTTCATCTTTTATATTATTCGGTACTTCATCATAGCTATTCTTTGTTGAGCTAATATCACTAGTATTTAATTTTGTCTGTAGTTTTTCTTCCAATATAGTTATTTCTTTTTCCAATAATTCAATAGAATTTTTTAATTTCTTTCCTCCATCAGGAAACTCTTGAAGATTGGCATTCATATATAAAAGCTGATAATGTTTACTTTATTATTCTTTTGTCATATTTCATTTTTTTAATGTACTTTAAGCAGACATTAAAAGTAACGTCATTACAGGAAACGTATTGCTCAAAAACAAATTTTTTCAGTAATACTTCGAACAATAACTTCTAATGTCTGATTTTAAGTAATTTATCTTAAATTTAAAAAATAAAAAAAAAAAAAAAATAAATAAACAGGTAAAAAGTCTTTAAAAAAATGTAATACTCTTGGAATAAGAATCATACCTTTGTCTTTTCTAACTTTTGATTTTGTCTTTCTATTTTCTCTAATATTTCTTCTACTGTGACAGTGGCATTTTCAACGTGAGTCGAAGAGTCAATAATGATATCTGTTGCAAATAATAGTATATTAATTTTAAATAAATAAATTAATAATAAATAAATTAAAAGTGGATCTATTTTATAATAAATAAGATTTTTGTAATAAAATTGATATCTATGTTCTATTTTAGTTATTTTTTCATTACATATTTTTGATGGTGCATTAATTCAACTTTTAAACCTTTTGTAAGTGCTTGCAGAGCTTCAAACTTTTTTTTTGCTTTTTCACCAAAATCATCAATATTATCATCTACTGTTGTTGGTTTACTTAAAAATGCCAAATTATCGTCTTTATCTTTTATATTTTTCAGTACTTCAGCATAGGTTTTTTTTGTTGTGCTAATATCACTAGTGTTTAATTTTGTCTGTAGTTTATCTTCCATAATGGTTATATCTTTTTTCAATAATTCAATAGAATTTTTTGATTTCTTTCCTCCATCAGGAAACTCTTGAAGATTTTAATTTATAATAACTAAGATTTTTATAAAAAAATTGATATCTATGTTCTATTTTAGTTATTTTATTTATTACATATCTTAATAATTATAAATAAAATAATAAGAAGTTATATTACTCAGAAAAACTTGTAATTTCATTTTGTACAATACCTGGTTTTACGTCAGTTGTGTTGTTTGGAGAAGATGTAGAAGTTGCAAACTGTGTTTCATCATTTGAGATGTTTATAACATTGTTAATAGATGATTGTTCATCCCTGAATACCAAACGATAAATTGATTATTTTTTGTTTAAATAAAAAAAGGAAAGCAGTTATTCTTGTTCTTTTTTTCTTTAACTTGCATGAATTATTTCAAAAATTGTACTTACGAAATTAATATAAACTTATCATTTCGATTAATTATTTTAAACTATAAAATGTAAATTTTTTAAAATAACAATGAAGATACCTGGAGTTTGTATATTTCAACATGTTTAAATTGAAATCTTTTTTGTCGACATCAATCACTTCTTCGTCACTATCTTCTATAATTATAGGTGATTTTTTGAACAAGTTTAAGGAACTTTCGTTTTGTTCATCCGAGTCCTCTATAATAAATGTTTCTTCTTTTTCCGTGGATACATTGACCTCCGAAATATAAACGGTATCATCGGAATCATTCATTTTCAGTCAAAGTTTTTGTTTTGTTTTGATTCCTTTTGTTTGATTTTGATTGCCACACAATATGCGTTTCTGAATGGTTTAATAAAATCTGAAAATTCTATATATTTGATTATTTCCTTACTCAAATAAAATACAAATTCAGTTAAAAGATGTTGACTTATAAATAAAAATAGAAGCATAAAAATAACAGACTTAAAAACATGTTTAACCTTTTATGATTTTAAATTTAACAATTTAAATAAACTTTAATTACATGAACTTTAATATAATACAAACCTCATAATATGACGTCCAAGCGTTAAACACGGTAAACAGGGACAACAAACTCAAAAGCACATGTTTCGTTATAATTTGAATTGAATAAACAATGCACGTAACGTACAATTATGAAATGTTACGAGCGTTACGAGCCTTTATATTTGATATGCATTCAGAGTAGATGGCGTTGATGTCAATGTTTGTTTTAAAAGTGTACAATTTGCGTACACCAATATTTGAATTCAAGCACAATTTGTATTAATATTCTTTTGTTAATTATGGTTAAAAGACTTACATTTATGATTCGATAAATTCACTTATTGTTTATAAAAAATGTTTACAGTAAGAGTATATTGTTGCTTGATTTTATACACGTTATATAAACGTTAGAGTGCATAAGTTATTCATACAAAATGTTTCAAAAAACTATTGCCGCCGTTCATGCGTATTACGTTTTCTTGGGTACATAACCTATCACTTTCACTCAATATGTGAATTAAGAATACATTCTCCATTCAGTATTTAGAATGTCTTCAAAATGACACTTTGTATATATCGTTGCTTACTTTATTTATCGCTTGCACTACTTGCGCCTGTATTTGTACTAGTAAGTTTGATAATTGTAATATTTCTAATATTAAAATTAATTTACAATTTTTTTATCGCAAATAATAATGAATCATGAATATCTGGCTGAAAATATTATTTGAGATAATCTACAGTTATACTCAAAAAATATTATTAAAGGAATATACATCATAATTTGTTATGATAATAAAAATCTTATAGACATTTTAAAGATATTTTATATTTAAAATTCTATGTATGTTCTAGTTTCAAGTGAATTTCATACATTGTATTTATTTTAACCTTATTAGTTTATGATTCATTGAATGATCGTTATAAATGTCTTTAATTGCATAAATTGGATTAGTTGTTGAACATTCTTAATGGAATGTGAAAAATTAACTTTGAAAAAAGTAAAATATGATAAACATAGAAACGAATGTGTTTAATGAATATCTTCATTTTTAGTGTTACGAGCCAGAGGATTATTGCAGCTTTGGTCTCTGCAAAGATAACGAATATTGCTGCGGTTATGAAGAATGTTGTGCAGAAGTAAACGTATTTTTTTATTTGAAGTAAGTTCTTTTTTAATGTAAAAAATAAATCTAATTTTGTACTTATGTCTTAATAATAATTCTTTTTTTTGCAGAGTTGGATCACTCGTAATCATTGTAATTTGTTTAATGATTTTTATATGTTTATATAACAAGTGTGCTGTTGCTAAACGCATAAAGAAACACTGGATTCAATTGTGTGGACGAAATTCTGAACAAAGTCCTTTAGTTGTGTCAATTTAACATCCATAAAATATAAGGAGTGGCCAATCGAAGAACGATAAAAACTTGACAACTGAAATATTTACGAATTATTTAATGTTATAATTTATTAATATGTTATGTTATATATGGTATTATCGTGTTTTTTGTGATGTTTTAAATGCACAAATTGTAAGAATTCTTTAATAGTAACAAAAATGCAAACATTTGTAATTTTTATGTTTGTTGCTATAAAATATCTAGAATATTTTTAGTTTTATATAAATTAATTAGTATTATAGTAAATGCATTTTCAAAAAAAAAAGGAAGAGAAACTAATAGAAATGTTACTGCTATTTTTTTACTTTTTGTCTTTGTTTTGCATGAATATGAAAATGTGCAATAATTGAATGAATTGTGAACAATTTAATATAAATTTTATTTAATTGTCACATTTATTTTTTGAAGAATATTTTATACACAAATAGATGTTTAAAATAGACAAGTCATTTAGCATACATTTCCATTCTAATATTTTATATTAATATAAATCTGAAATTCATAATTTCGGATAGAAATATTCGTGGAAATAAATACAATTTTTAAGAGAGTACACAGCTTCATCGAACTATTGTGATTTGTGATATTAACATAAATATTTAATGAATTTCATTGTATATGATAAATACTTCTTGATTATTGAAACAATGTTCGACAAGAGCTATTTAAGAAACAACTCATATTAAAATATGTATTAATTGTATCTGACAAATCAACATTATCTATAAATTCGTTCCTTAGAGGAAATACATGAGAAAAAATGATGCATAAATAATCATGTGTATCGTTATATTAACTACAATTGATTGCAAACATTCCACAAAAAGCTATTATAAGTTGAAATCAGTAGAGAAAATGAAAGGAGATATTTAAAAAAAAATTGTTCACAAATTTGTTAATTGTTCTACGCAATTTTTTCAGTGTACCTAGAGAAATAATTACGTGTAAAAAAATGTTCGAAGTGATAAGCATTTTATAATTCTTTCATAATGTATAAAGCAACAAGTAATTATTTATTACATTTGTATCTATAAAACTTATATGTAAATAAAAAAATATTTTTCCAAAAATCTTATCTTCTAATAATAACCATGATTTAATATACAGACTGAATGAAAAAATTCAACATTATCAGTAACATACCCTTACAATTATCATGTCACGATAATAGCCTTATAATATTTTTTTTGTACATTGCTGCATTAATTTATACTATGCTTGTACAGATTTTTACTGAAACATTGTAAAATATTCATTTCAAAAAACTGGAATTTCAATCACATAGAACTTTAACAGCAATAAATTAACGTCTTAACGTCTTTAATTAATATTTTATTGTGTGCATACACTGCATGTATTAATATTACTCCAATAACAAAATTCTATTTATATTAAAAATCATCATACACTTTTAATAACTACAAAAGAAAAAAAAAATCAAGTGTACATTTTTACTTACATTTAACTACTCTCATTTCTTAAGTTTAATTTAGTTGTCGTTGTAATCGAATAAATGAAGTAAAAATTATTAATTTGAATACATTCAATTTTTACCTGACAGAAATATATTTATTCGAGTAAACTTTTTACTGACAGAATGATAATTATAATTAAAATTGAATATAATGTTCCAGCAAATACAAGAATTTTCTATGAATCATGCGCACGCATCGCGTATGCATCGAATGCATAAGATCCTTCATTCGATGACCACCATCGATACAACAATCCATATTTTAATCGACCTCGCTCAACTTCCTCCGGCCCGCTCGGCGGTAATGCAATTTCATATTGGGGCGCGCTTTGCGTAAGAGCCATGTTGCGCGCTGACGTCATTCGCGTGTGTCTAGGAGTTCCGAAATTTGAAAATCAATACACGGCGTGCACATGACAGTTGCGGAGGAAATGGCTGGGAAATGATGTAGTGGATACTATGTCGAAGGAGCGCGCTGGTGGCACGGAAAGCGCGTACTTGGTGTTAACGCGAGCGAGCTGCCGAGTAGCCGAGTGACGTGACACTTTCGAGCCTGCTGCGGCGATAATGCCGCGGGACACGAAATGGAAGTTCGCGATTTTGGCAGGAATTTTGGAATGTCGAGTTTTCGCAAGTCTCACAGTGTCAGTGTGCGTTGCAATCCATTGTTTACAATACGTTTCCACTCGGCCAATCACAAACGATCGATTCTCGGTCGATCGGGATATCTTGTGTGAAACTTTACCAGCGTTTTTTTATCAACGAATTCGAAGCTAGAAAAATGTTCGATGAAATTCGTTGTCACTCTGTCCACTAATCGTGGGAAACAACGAAATTCAGAGTTTACTTTACAGATGCATTTCACTTCATTTTTTACTTTTCTGTAATTTCGTTTGCAAAAGCTGTCAAAACAAGATAAAAAATACATTTTACTTGTCAACATTTTTCCAAGTTCGAATTTGTATATAAAAGAACTTGGGCAGTTTCGTATTAGGCTCGTTTTTCCGATCTCTGCTGCTGTTGATCATTGAGCCGAGTTTCGTGAAAACGAGCGCTGTGTGTCACCGACGTCTGGAATTGCATCGTCTGTGATTCGCAAGTTTAACGCGTTGCTGTAGAGCCACGCTGCGAGTACGAGTATTAAAGTTTTGGCAATTTTTAGCGAACTTGGGATTATTGTTAAGAAAACCAAAGTTGAATGAAAGAATGGACAAGTTATTGATGGTAATGATATTGCGATTAATTATTATTCATTTGTTGTTATAATTGCGTCAGCCTAGGCATAGAGTTAGTCTTGCAGCCCGCGCTTTTCGTTGACTGTGACAATCATTTTCGTCGTTACGAGCACACACACGCACAGCATTGTCAGTTCGTTAAAAGTTATAGGAACTTTAATGCAAGCACGCCGGCTTTCGAGGTGCCTCGTTGCCTAAGATACCTTTATCAGACATTGTAGTGCCTATTCAAACATTCATTTAGGATACTGTTTATTTTCAGATTCTAAGTGACACCTAGCTAAAACTCCTTCGAACTTTTGTTTAAGTAATGATCGAAATTAAATGAAATAGATTAGAAGTTGTCTAGGGGTGCTAGTATTTTAGTTTTTCAACTCAACTTGAAAACTTGAATTACGATTTTACAGTTTCGAGCCAATGGTTGATAAATCGTTAATGATAAGAATCGAGGTCATTGGTGAATTGCATATTAAAAATGACGTATGTTCACTCAAGAACCATATCAAATTCGTTAATGGTTTTTGATTCAACTCATTGACTCAGATGGTCCTATATACTCTACTCATTAATCTCACGTGCAATATGTTTTACGCAAATCTACGTCATCTTTAATAGGGCATTCACTATTTCGCGGTTCTTCTGCACGTAATTTGTAATTACAATAAAGATTATTTGCTAAGAATTTTGTTTCGTATTTTAGGCAGAAGCAAAATACTGTGCCTTTGAAATACACGGAGTCGTAAAGTATTATGAGTGAGTATCATTGTACACATTTTATTGGTCAGCTCGATGTTAATGTTGAATTTTTAATTAGCAACATTGTTCAGACGATTGACGTCAATGATTAATGATATGTTTTTAATAGATGTCCACGAACGGAATACTGCTGCAATTATGGATGTTGCGTGTCACATGGTTATCAAATATACC
>JABFOV010006810.1:0-10192 GCA_022817685.1 Aradophagus sp. ZL-2020
GTTCTCACCGATCCCGATTCTGAGTGCGCTGGGGTCGCGATGCCCATGATGGGTTTTTTTTTGCTCGTTATTTCTTAAAAAAAAAAAAAAAAAATTATTATTATTATTATTATTATTATTATTATTATTATAAAAAGTATTTTTATATTTAAATTTGTTACTGTTTTACTGTAATTGTAGTTAAATAAAATTACAGTTAATCACGTAAGGTGATTTATTTCATAAATTGAATATAATAAAAATTTGTCATAATATTTAAAAATTATTTATCAATTTTGTTACAAATATCAATATTAATAACAATGATAATAATACATTAAATAATTGTTATAATGACAACATTTATTATAAATTGTTCATTTTTACAATCAAAATTGAATATTAATTCATATTTTATGTTATTTTTTATAATTAGCATTATTTCAATTTAATACCAATTTTATGGCATAACTTTCTGCCTCGAAAGGTATTTTTAAGTATTTTTAATTTCAATTCAAAATCAAAAATAAACTTGAAACATGCAACGCCATCTGTACAATGCGGTATCAACTAGTTAGCATTGTAATCAGATATCAAAGGTTATGTCGTCTGGTGTTGTCATTTATGAACAACGCCAAATGTTTACGGTCAATGTTTTCGCGAATGAAGGCCCAACAAGAAGAACAAATTGCATAAAGCGAGTGTTTTTGTGCGATTGCAAATGTTTTGAAACGTTTGGCAATCATTTCAACGTACATAAACATTCAGGTGAGCGGGTTACCGACATGGCGTCTTTACGGCGTTTCAAGCTCGCGTTTTCGTGACTTTGATACAATTGTTTGAATAATCATTTTTTGCCGAATTTCGCCATGAAAAGTATACCCAGCAATTTGTTCATGCTGGCAATTTATATACATATATTTCTTTTTTTTTTTTTTTCGATACGTGGTATTGACCCTGAAACTGCCAAAACCCGCGACGTGGCCACAATAGCTTGAAGAATCACCTTAATTCTTTTGATTATATTTTACTAGAATCATAGCCGTAATTTTCACTGTGATGAATGAGTCATAACTGCACGTTCTCCGCACGCCCTCTAGAAAACTCTAGGATTTGCACTGTTAGAAAATTGAAGATAACCTTCTCAGAGGGCTCCGAAACAGGCGCGGATGAGTTCCTCTGTGAAATAGAGGAAATGCATCAGGAA
The DNA here is from genome assembly GCA_022817685.1 of Aradophagus sp. ZL-2020. Lineage (NCBI taxonomy): Eukaryota > Metazoa > Arthropoda > Insecta > Hymenoptera > Scelionidae > Aradophagus > Aradophagus sp. ZL-2020. The sequence continues at coordinate 1,187 of JABFOV010006810.1, forward strand.
ACTGCAATCACTGACGAGAACATGTTGAGTGACTTACCCGACTTATTGGGTGGTGGCGCAAAACTATCGGCCCGTCTGGAAGCACGTAACTGGGCAACCTGGACCCACTTTGTTCGAGCGTTTTTCGCGAAATTTGGAGACCGGAAACTACAGTACCGGGTACCTCAGAAACTCTCCACCCGCACCCCCAGCGGCAGACAATTCTGTCACTCCCCGTCCCGTATCTCCGCAAAAGTTGCGATGTTTCAATTGCCATGAGGTAGGCCATGGCCAGCGTGATTGCCCACAACCATGTTGCAGTAATTGATGCACCCGTTGTGGCATGTATAGGAAGTTCTGTACGTACATAATACACGAGTTCGAAGTTAGACAAATTTTCATGAAAAAATTTTCTGTTTTCGTTGTAAAATCTTTTCTTTTTAACAGAAATATATCAATATCGATTTTTATTGACTACTTTACCAACCTTTTATCATTTTGGGAAGTGTTTGATTAGTTTTTTTTTGCAATTCGCAAACACCAATTACAGAATAATTTTTTTTAAGTTTGAACTCGTATATTATATACGTACGAAACTTATTGTACATGTTGTGGCCGTGAAAGGCAACAATACTAGGACTGTTCAAGTTGTCACCCGGCCTACGCTTCCGCACCAGCGGAAAACTAGTAGCGCCCTCTGCTTAACAGGGCAGTGCAGAGGCAGCCCTTAATAACGGAACCCGACCGTTTCCGAGCCTGGAAAAACCACCGATCCTGGAATGAGCACCTGAACAAGTTACAGTACGCGCTCAACACTGCCCGACACGTGTCCACCCGATACACGCCGGATTTTCTTAACTTGGGCCGAGAACTACAAAATATTGTGGACCTCCTGTCTTTGCCTGACGAACTTACGCCAGAACCCGTTCCTTAGGTCGGAACGTCCCAGACTAGGCCCCATACCTCTCCCGATTCATGGGGCAAATATATGATCCGACTGTCCGCGAATCGTGACCTCATAATCCGGCACTTGGAAAGTGCCAGTGACCGACAAGCTCAATACTATGACGAATACAGACGCAACGATCGGCTCCGAAAGGGGGATCAAGTATTTAAACGGCATCATGTGTTGTGTCGGCCAAATTGGCGTCTTATTATGACGAATCGTATGTTGTGAGCCGAGTAGCTTCCCCGGTAAATTACAAACTGACTTACGAATAGGAGAAGGCCCTCGGGCGACACCACATTTAAAACCTGAAACAATTCCTAAACCCGCCCGACAGTGAACCTGCTGATCTCGACTTTAAGATTTCAGATGGAATACCAGGGTGACCAAGCTGACGGGCCAAGGGGCTGTGGTACCTGCATCTCTACCTCCCGGAATCCCAACTGGCCCAGTTAGGATTATCTGGCGACGCCCCGGACGTCTATACAAGAACGGTACCATCGGCTGTGTTGGGGGAGAGGGCCGCCGAACATCTGCCCACCTATGGGAGGCACCTCCCTGAAGAAGACACCAAAGCCATCGTGCCCCCGGGGGTAGCTGCCACAGCAAACCCGGACAGCTACGACCCTGAGAGCCTTTTTTACCTACCGGGAGAGCTGTACCTACAGCGTTGGCGCGAAGATGCGGACCGCAACCCAGTTAAAAAAAGTCATATGATTTCTTATATGATTTCTCATATGATTTCTCATATGAGTTCTCGCGTGATAACCCACATAAGAAAAAAAAGAATTAAGAAATTAGAAAAAGATAAATCTAAAATATTTATAATGATTTAATTTAAATATTGTATCTGCAATAAACAGAGACAACGAAAAATGGTGGTACGTTATAATATTATTATTACTTATTTGAAACCACTGTTCTACTATTCACTTCTATAATTTCAAAAATAAAACTCAAGTGTGAGAAAGATCTAAATTTGCACCTACTGTCAAAACTGTCGTTCTAATGGCCCCATCTTTGAATATGGTTTTGAAATATGTGTAAAAGAACACATGACACTACAATTTTGCCAGTAGGTGGCGAATTTAGATCTTTCTCACACTTAAGTTTTATTTTTGAAATTATAGAAATGAATAGTGGAACAGTGGTGTCAAGTAAGTAATAATAATATTGTAACTTACCATCATTTTTCGTTGTCTCTGTTTATAGCAGATACAATATTTAAATCAAATCAATATAATCATTTTAGATTTAACTTTTTTTAATTTCTTATTTCTATTTTTTTTATTTGAGTTATCACGTGAGAACTCATATGAGAAATCATATGAAAAATCATATGACTACTCACATGAGAAATCATATGATTTTTTTAACTGGGAATGCCTCTGTTGCCGTCGCCGCCGGCGCTCCACGCCGGGCCTCAGTCCACCAGAGCGCCCGGCTGTGGACTCTCGTCCTGACGACCCGACACCGGTTAATGCCGCATCGGTCCGCCTACCTTCTCGTTCGGTTGAACGCCGCGCGGAGGGCCCCGCCACAGAGACTCCCCGCGAGCAGTCGCCATGCCGGTCCCGATCAGCTCGCCGCAGAGGCCGGCCTACGCCAGCTTCTGCGCTTTCAGGCAGCCAGAGACCGTCATTGGGGGTACCGCTGCCTCTGGTGTTACGCCTGGGTGCACGTCCAGCACGAGCGTCCCACACACTCGGAAGGGCCAGCCCCTCATACTCTGCCCTGTGCCCCGATGTGGAAAGGACCACCCGCAAGGCAAATTGCGGTACTTCCGGTACCCTGATGACCCGGGCCAGGACGAGGCCCGTTCCCGGGTACCGCCACTATTATCGCTACCGCCGCTAGACCCGATCGAAGCCTGCGTTTTTTTTCTTTGTTTTCTTTCTTCTTCTTTTCTTTCTTTTATCCTGTAATCATGAAGCAGGTGAGCCACCCACCCCCGTTATATTAAATTGTTTCAATAATAAGTCTATTCTGTTGTTTTGTTAGGAACCTAAATTACTGATTCCGAGCAAGAGCGAGAGATCCAGCCGAAGCCGGCCACCAGTAAATCTCGGGAATAATACTCGGGAGCACGGTCAAAACCGCGACCTACTTATCAGCCGCGGCCTAATTAATTAGGCGCGCGAGCCGCAAAGAGTCACCGGCTACCGATGACCACAAGTAGCGCCGCCCGTGAACACCTTTCGTGATCCCCGAATCGTTTGAATCAGAACATTTTTTCGTTTATTTTAGTTTAGTAAAATTTCTTTGCTTTTTTTATCGGATGTTGAAAATTACGACACGAGTCCATCGAGAATGCAGCAGGGCATTTTATCAGTCTACAGTCAAGACATTAAGAGGATCCCTGATTCAAAGTTCAGATTATTTTACACAGAAATAATCTTAGCTTAAAACTGTCTTATAAATGCATTTGAAAATTTGAGTATATATTCAATTTTCTATACAATTTTTTGCTGAAAGTGTCTGATTTTTTGAATCAGACAAATATACAAATATTAATAATGCACAAATCAATAACCGTCAGTTACATTTTTCTGCTTAACTTTTTCCGGCATAAGGTCGCTTGTGTCATAATATTTCGTATATACTTTTATCAAAATGATTGTAGCAACTTTAAGTAGTAATATTATAAAAAATGTACAATATAAAAAATGTACATGTACATTATAAAAAATGTAGCAAATTTTAGTTACCACAAACTGTAATTATCCTTATTTTAAACCTTATTCTTAAAATAAAATAGCAAACGATTTTATTTATTTATTTATTTTTTTAATAAAAATGTCAATTGAGAGAAGAAGTTGAAGAAAAAGTAGAATTTAGTATAATTTTATTTGTTAGGTAAGCATGTTACATATATATCAATTAACATTTTTCTGTGACCACTGTGTGACACAATCAAAAGTTCCCTGTACTGTAGTTTCGAATATATTTTATTCATTTGCACTACGCAATGTGAAAAGGAGAGTACAATACGTGTATGCTGAACGTATGACCTGTAAAATAAAATACGTTGTATTATTTTTTAATTTTCATTTACAAAACATTATTTACGAAATTCGATAGAATAAGACTATCGAGGGCATCACTGCTCCTGAGGCATGTACGACATTTTACAAATTAAGAGAGTGGACTGTAAATTGGTACTTGCTACCCCGGAGCTGTAAAGATGATTGGAGCCCGAAAGCAATCTTATTGTCCTACAGCTATATGTTTAAGACATCCGCTCCCAAGTTACGTGAAAACAGTCTTTTTCTCAAATTTTTTTGACATTTTTTTGCAACATTTAATATAATACTCTTATATATATACAGGGTGGCTCATTTAAAATAACTGGAACAAATAACTCTAAAATTACGCAACGGATTAAAAAAACCTTAGTAACGAAAGTCGTTTGTCTCGATGAGGTCATCTAATGACATTAATTTCGGCCACCTACCCCACCCCCGAGAGCGGTGTTCGGGATAACTTTGAAATTTTAAATTGACACAAAATCCTCAACTTTTCAACGCCGGATCTCAAAACGAACCGTGTGCGTTAACTGCTCGGCGTGCGCGGCTCGTAACAAGTCTATACGAGAACAATGTCAGGATTACTTAACTAATGACCTTACTTTCCTCGATGAGGTTCGAAATCGAGATTTGAGAACACGAGGAATAGAACTGCGTGTTCCTCTTACGCGCACTAAAAGTTACAAAAATTCTTTATTGTTTGTGCTTGCAAATTATGGAATTCATTACCGGGTAGTATAAGTGAAATAAATACAATAGGAGCAAACCTTCACCAACATTTATTACAAACCAACATGAAAAATTGATCGACTCAACGAAAGTTTTGCTATAATTTGTGGTTTTCTTTTTTTCTTTTTCTTTCTTTTTTTTTTTTTTTTTTTAACAACCTTTCTAAATTTAAATTTATCTTACAATGTAACTAATTATCAATATTTATAGCATCTATAATATGAAGATAAACAAGGATGATGTGTGAATGAAATATCTTGAGTAGCGATAATGAAATATGGATTAAATATTTATTGCGATAAAAATAATGGAATTTATCTGATAATTGTCAAATATGTCTTTACTTATAAAGCTTAAATGCTGCAGATGAATGTAATGTTTATAAATAAATTTATAGGTACTTGCGAGATACTGTAAATGAATGAACAACTGTAGTACGAAATATGTGTGAGTTAAATTATGTATATGCTAAATTAATCTATGTAAAGTAACGTATGATATAATACTTAATGCTACAAAGACCTAGGCCTAGAGCTTCAATAAAAACATTTAAATGGGAAATGGTGGCCGAAATTCGTATCATCAGATGGCCCCCATCGAAACAAACAACTTTCGTTACTAAGGTTTTTTAATCCGTTGCTCAATTATAGAATCAATCGCTCCGGTCATTTCAAATGGGCCACCCTGTATATTAAGACCTATATATGATTTAAGTATGGTTCTACATATGCCGCATTCATAATGGTTGTTTTACGCCATTCACAAGCAAAGGCAGCCTGCATATATAACATTGCCTACATCAACATGGATTAAATATTGAATTCGAGACGCTTAAAATATTGAATCAATATCAAGTTTGCTTTAGTGTTCCCTCAGGGATTTCTTTTTTGGCGTTCTTCAATTCTACGCAAAAAATTGACTTTTGGGATAAAATTTTACGAGAATAATTTTCCTTAGATTGTACACTCTTAGAAAAGTAATACTTGAGAGAAAACTGAAACATACTTGGCATTTAATGTATTGTCACAAGAAGTATTATCTGTAACCAAGACAGTTATTCTCAACTCAATAACTCAATGTTTCTTCTATCAAAACCGATATTCCTTTTTTTCAGACAAGAAAATTGTGTTTTGCGCGCCACCTATGTCATCGTGCGTTTCGCGCCGCGCCAACGTGATTACATTCAGTTAGTTTTAGCGGATATAGTTTGTGTTGTTTCGTCTTGTGTTGTGTATGTTTATTATCTAATGACTGTTTAATGTTTATTCAACAAAATGGATAAATTAATAAGTTGGGGCTTCACATTAGAAGACGTTCTTTTATTAACCGGTAAGTGTCAGGATATAGTTTTTCTATAAATGTTTCAAAAACAAATTTAACCTTAAAATACGTTTTCTGGTTTTCATGTTTTCTTTTTCAGAAAAAGGCATAACTTTCGATAAGTTAGTGGGTATGAAACCCAAAGACTACGAAATTCATAATTTGGGATTCTCCATCGAAAAAACAATAAAATTGTTTAATAAAATATTGGAGTTTCGAGCGGAAAATAATGAAGAAACTTTGTACTTATCCACAGTATTATATTTTTTTTTGATTTCATACATGAAAAAAAATGTAAAAAATATTTACATATATATTGTAATTATTTAAAAAATTTGAAAAATTTAAAAAAATTACATCTTTCAGTAACCGTAATTATTTTTTTATAAACATTTTAAGGAGAATTTCAAATAAATGTCTAAATCTTGTTTTGCATTTTTAATAATATATTATTAAAAAATTTTTATAACTATAATTTATTAAGAAATGTTTATAATAAAACCGTCAATTTCAAAATGCTCAATATTTTAATATGCGTGGTGAAGTAATATAACTAATTGTTCACAGGATACTAAATTATTGTCACAAGGCGATACGTGTTTTTTGCCTTTGAGTGGTGAGGATAATAATTTACAATTTTTTGATATTTCTTCGTTTGTTGGAGATATTTCCACTTCATCTGAATTTCAAACGAATTATTCAATTAATTCTAATAGTAAAAGATTAACAGAAGAGTCATCTGAAGTTAATAAATTGAAAAAAATTCGTCCAAATAGTGGCAATGATATATGTCAACAAGTTCAATCTGAAGATAACGGTGATAACAATTTGAACCGACGCTATAAACCAGCTTTCAAATTACACGATGGAAATTTGTGCGCACAAGTAATACTAGTATTATTTACATAATATTTAATTGCATTAACTGATTGTTTCAATTACACAATATTGTGTAATTTAAAAAATCTTACAAATGTATATTTGTAATTTTTTGTTTTTTTTTTCAGACAGTTGAATTAATTTTAAAGGATACTTTAGATGGTGAGGTTGTACTGGCAGAATATAGACAAAAGGAAATTTTACGAGATTGTACAAGAAATGTTATGGTAGGGTTACTTATCAATCGATGTGACGTTCGTGCTATAAGGTATATTGAAGTTCTTTGAACAATAAAATATAAATTCGATTATTAGGTGATGATTATACGTATGATGTTTGCAACATTGAAAATTCTACAAATTGAAATAGAATATTTTATGTATTATAAAATGCTAAAAAATAATATGTTTCACTTTTTTTTATAAAATGAAAATTTTCAAAGTTCAAATTTGTTGAATTTTCAAAATTGTAAATTTTTTATGCCTTAATAATCACTTATAAATGAAGTTAATACATTAAAAGAGATTTTATTCTACAAAATTATTAGAAAATATTCAATGGTATTAATTAATTTATTTTTTATTTTCAAGAAAACCACCAGAATTCTTAAGAGCCTTGACAAAAATTGTAATACAACTTTTCCCCAACGAAAATAAGGTATAATGAATAAAATAACACAAATTATTTTGTACACACATTTTTTATGTCCATTATGTGTCGTTAAACTATATTTGATTAATTGTTACAATATAGGACATATATTATATAGATGCAAGCTCTTCAGGTACCAATGCTAGCAGTGCAAAAGGAAAATTCCCTGACAAATGGAAAAATAACCTTTTTCATCTAAGACAGTGGGGAATCATTCCAACAAAAAAGAAAGAAAAAGGAAAGGCTGAAACAATTGTACGGCCATCTGAAGGTATTGTTTATCGCGAACATAATTTTATTTTTTATATTTTAATTAAGAAATAAATTACAAAGGTAACATTACATTGAATATCAAAATTCATTTCCACTCTAATTGCATTTTTTAAAAATAGTGAAATATATTTTTATGTAACATCGTTTATGATAATTTTATTTATCTAGTTGACAACGTCAAACTTAGTGAAAAAAAGTGGCTGCAGGTGCATGACAAACCAATAGAACAGGTCACAAGTTACAGGAAATCAACGTATGCATTAAGAAATGAGTTTATTAAGATACACAGTATTTCTGACATTTTTAAGGAATGGCCGTTACTAAATTCAGCTCTGGCATCATTATTATTAAGATTGATTCTTATAATTAGTAGACTTATTATAGATGTATTGCATTGTAATTTCATTATTGTCTCAACTATTATTTTCTTGTAGATAATAAATGTAAAATATCAAAGTGTATAATAATTTTTACTTTTATTATTATATATCTTTTAAGTATATTTTTAGTTTAATAAACTATTTTCTTGTATAATAATTGTCTAAATAATTATGAAAATAATTGAGTAATAAATTTTTTTACAGATCGATTCAGATTTTAAGCAACAATTTCCTGGGAAAGATTTAACGATCGAGCAAAATTGGGAAGTTTTCTTCGACGACATTTATACGCTCAAAAAAGATACTATAAAAAAGAAAGAAGGCCTTGATCTCTGTTTGATCTATGACGATATAAAAGCAGATAAGGAAAAAGACAAAGACTTGGATGCTTATCGCTTATTGTTACTTCCACACCTTATCCCGCCGAAAGGACGAGCAAAAACTACGAGAAAATGTGTAAAACCATCAATCGCTGAAGCATCACTTGGTTTGACTATTCATTGCAAGGTTTAACATGTTTATATTGTTACCGTTGCGCACATGCCAATATTTCACATCAGCGATTTTAGGAACGCCCATTTTCATGCGCGTCCGCCTTAAAAGCGCGCCGCTGGGCGGCGCGTGGAAGCAGCAGGCGTGGCCGCCCGAACGCGGTTCGGCTCCGCGCCGCTAGGCGGCTACCGGTGGCGGCGCGCTCGGCCGATCAAGCGTGTTCGGCCGCGCGCCGCTAGGTGGCTACCGCTAGCTCTCCCGCAACCGAAGTAGGTAATGAAAACTATAAGACCCGTGTCAGCGGACACGGGAATCAATACCGGTTTCTTGT
>JABFOV010006811.1:0-10191 GCA_022817685.1 Aradophagus sp. ZL-2020
GTGGTGGGAGCGGGTAAGGGGGGGGGGGGTCAATTTCACCGGCGACACGCCGGCGACGATTTTTCATCGCCCACGTCGGCCCAGATTTTTACGACGCAGTATCACCTGAAATAATCAAAATTTAAAGGTCGCCTTTCGGACTCCTTTTCCCCTGGACTTTGTTTCGGAATAATGAGCCATGAGTATGGCGTTCGTGAGGTATACCCTCTCATCGCGTCACTCGTTACTTCATATTTCGAAATTTAAATTACAATAGTTTATAAGAGTTTATGAACAATTACTCTTGCGACATTATTAAGACGGTCGTTTTCTCTTCTTTTTCTTCTCACGTTTTTTTTTTTTTTTTGTTTTTTATTTTCATACAGTGACTGGTAGTTGAGTTTAACGAATGAAAGAGCAGTTTTTTACAGAGTTACGTTTTGACAAAGAGGAGTCTTTATTTTTGTTACAGTCATTTGCATTTGACAACGATTCCTCGGCAAGATATTTTCGCGCATTTTAATGTGACGTTTTTCGTCCTGTATCCGAATGACTTTTTGTTTCTCGGAGAAACGTGATTTCCTGACCTTCTTTTTTTATTAGCTCGATAAAGAACTTTTTAGGTTAATGCAAACGAGTTTACGTTAGACCTTCAGTCGGTACCTTACGTCAGTTTTAATTTAGCTGACGAATTTCAATTTATGAAGTCGAGCTTTTTTTTTTGTTAAGTTAAACATAGTTTGTATTCGTTAAGTGAAAGCATTTGGCGCGCGTACGAACGCGAATGCTTTTTATTGCCCGAAGGTCCGATCCGATTGAATAATTGAATCGTTCACTAAAGTTAATAGCGAATTTGTTTTCAATTGTACACTTTAAAACTGAAACATGAAAGAGTTTATAAATGAATGAAAAGTTGCAGTCGATCGACAAGTCGATGGGAAAAAAGTGTAGTTATATATCATGGGGAAAGCAGGTTAACCTTTTAACCGTATTCGAATTCCGACTCGAGGCGTTTCCTCCTTTTTTTTTTTTTTTTTTTCTTGCGAGTGGTACGATTTTTCTATCCATCTTTGTCATAAAAATGAACAGGATTAGGAGATTAAACTGATTTAAGCCACTACTGCCGAGTTCAATTTCACTTATAAAATCGGTAAAGAGACCTTTTTTTTTTAAATTTAATGCTTATCTATTAATCGAAGGCATTGACCTATGTCCTAACTTCAAAATACGAACCGTGGAAAAATTAAAGAAGATTCTGTGCGTTGTGTATATTTTTTCAATGCTCTTCTAGAAAAGTCAATTTCAGATTATTCTCTAAGCGGATTCCACTTATCATAAGAATAATTCACTTACAATAAAAATGATTCTGTGATAATAAAGGAACATTTTAAAAACAGTAGAGTCAATTTCAATCAATCATTTTATTGTTGTGTACATCGATAGTTTTTAAGTATATATTGCAATAACAATTTAAAATATTAAATTTGACTTTTTTAACAATTATTTCCCCTTGACTTCTTTATAACTTCTTTAAAACTTCCCCTCCACTAGTAATGTCTTCAAAAAGTTCTCAAAAAAAAAAAAAAAAAAAAAAAAAAAAAAAAAATTGATTCGCGACCCTTGAAACGCAATACGATCCCGCGACCAAACTACGAAGGAAGGCCAGTCAAGTTAAATATTTCTCTAATTAAAAAAAATCCGCCGGTTACGTGTATCGCGCGCGGGCCGAAAAGTTGGCCGGGCGAGCCGCTCGGACAACGGTTTAATCGAAATTTAGTTTACTTTCACAAAGCCGAACTCCCTTTCGAGCGTACGGCATACCACACGTCGCGCGCGCCAACTTCAAAGCGCGGCAAGAAAAAGAGCGATCGCCAACTTCGCGGGTTTGTGTAGCAGCAAACGTCCGGCGGAAAAGCTTTCTCGCGTGTCGGCCGCCAATCCCCGCGACTCGTTCGGACCTTTGAACCTTCGGCGCCGATACATTTGGCCTTTGAATACTTTTCACTCTTTTCTTGTCTAATTTCCTCCGGCATTAGTAGAAATCCCCTCCCCCCTAGACTCAAAGAACAATTATATTTTAGTTTAGTTATATTTTAGTAAGGATATATCCGGGTAGGTCTAAGTTGGAAGAAGGTTCTGTGAAGGTCAACCCGATTAAAAAATACTTTACAGGTATATACAAGTAGCTCAATATTATTCTGAGTTCGCCATTATTAGATCCTAGTTAAATCCTTATTTGAACCCTAATTAAGTGCAATTAGTAAATTTGGCAAGTCTGTATTGGATTTATAAAGGTCGATCTTGTAGGACCTAGATTCACAACGATGTTGGGCATTGGTCCGAGTTGACACACGGAAAGAAAAAATAGACAAATTTTGTATAAAAAGATTGCCTAATTTAGCAAATAATTGTTCTGTACAATATTAGATACAAAGTTTGTACCGATTTCGCATGAATTCATACTGCTTTTGCAAGCCAATTATATCAAAATGGTGTAGATGATTTTATGCGAAATTGGTATAAATTTTACCATAAATGGTAAACTTACCACAAAAATAGTAAAATTACATCAGTTTACCATTTGATTACTAAATTTGTCTGATTGTTCTTGCCGTGCACCTTCCTGTTTTAAAATTCAAAAAACGAGACATTCCATATTTTATAATTATTGCTGTTGTACCAATAGGCTAAGAGAGTAACTACAGTAGAGACCTCCAATTCACGGGGAAAAACCAGAACTGGCTTATTCAAAGTCAATTTTCTAAGATAATATAATGTAAACTGACGTAAATGTTTCATTTCGTTTATCAAAGATGGATATAATAATAATCTACAGACAAATATTTAATCAAATTTTAAAAATAAACAAGCACCCCGCAATTAGTTCCACAGTTGAGATGGCGCTTTCGGCGCTTTAAAGAGACACTCTCTTAGCGTATAGAGAGTCTATCTGATAATACAATAAAGTTGTCCCGAAAATGGGCCCAAAGAATATTTTCGCGAAGGTAGTCGGCCGATACGTCGTTCGGGTCGGAAGCGGATAAAGGCTGACGGATACACGGCCGCCGAATAGCCGGATCTGGGTTAAAGTTGGCGTATTCCGAGGCGCGCACGGCTCAACGGTACGTACGTACGTGGCGGCTCACATACGTGCGATCTTTCCCTCGTCGCCCGGCGTATAATACGGCTCGGCCCGGCCGTGGGGGTTATTACGGCGCTGTCGTCTCGTGTATTACGCCGAGAAAAAGCTCTATCCCCCGGATTTACGTCAACTCGTATTTCCATCGAAAGCGAAATGCATCCCGGCTTCGGGTCAGAGGGAGCTCGCGCTGAATTGTTTTTCATTTTCTCGTCCGGGCCGAGGCGCGCCCGCGGATATCGTGACGCTTTTTATCCGGGATATTGCGACCCTTTTTACGCCGGACACCGGCTGATTGAGCCGTTAGGGCGATCGGCCCGGTCGAGCGAACCTCGCTCGCGAACTTTGCTGCGTGGGGATAGAGGTCGAAGATTTTATGTGATTTGTTTTGTTCGGAGGGCGGATGATAATTGGATTGTTTTTTAACGAAATTTGATTGGCTAATCGTTAGGTGAGCAAGTGGGTCTGACAGACCCGAGGGAAGGTTTAAAATGATTTTTCTTTGTGTACATATTTACATAGTATACAGATAATGTTAGCAAGTATGTATATATGTGAATGCATATGTTTCATTTTGGGAAATTTTCCGTTACTGGGACATTAGAAGTGTTTCAAACTGAGAAGAACGAGATACCTATGGTGATTGAGGCATCAAAAATGTTTTTAAAATGAAACTCTCGTTTTTGGAGCACGGAAAGTTAAAAATTCTGCATTATAATTTGTTATTCCTTTTCTTTTGTCGTCTTTGCGTATTTTAATATATTCTGTTAGAGAGAAAATACTTCAAACGTACATTTTGGGATGGAAATCGGCACGCAGCTTGAGTACGCTAAAAGTACCTCCAGGATATCTCGCGTTGTTCGGGTAAGAAAGTCTGATTTTCATGAATGGGATATTTTTTAGTACTTTACACCATTCGTTATAGTTTGTATTATCATTTTACAATGAAATCCAAACAGCATTGAAGTTTATATTTATTAGTCTTTCGAATTTTACAAATAAAACAAATACAGTATTAGGACGCAATATTAATAAACATTGGAAACTTAGCTTAAATAATTAATAATGAACTTATTGAAAATATTAATCCAAAACTCCTCCCAGCCGAATACCTCCAACAACCGAATCCAATTCGCATCCAAATTCAGCATACGTCGCTCAGCTCCTTATTTATCCTGTTTATTATCTGAATGGGTCGAAGATAATTTTTAATGGACGTCCTAAAAACTCGGCGGTCCAGCGCCGAGTGGAATAGCCCGGGAAGGGTCGTTGGAATGAATTTCAAGCTGATCTTCGGCGGATGAGAGTATGGTAATACGGGAATATGAAATGCGATACCGCGGAATCCGTAACGCCGCGGGTATTGTGAAGCCCGGTACGAGGCACTTCCGGCGCGACTACTCCTGGCGATGCTCGTTTTTTTAACGTTCGGTACGCGTGCGTCCCCCCTCCCCCCTATTTCTTTCTTTTCTCTCTTTCGCAGCAGCTTCGCGTACTTAGAGGAAGTCTTCCGGCGCGGAAGCCCTAAATTCTGCAACGAAAATTCCGACGCCCCCCCTCGGCTTACCAACCCCCTCCCAGCCCTGCCTCGCACTTGAGTCGCCTGTCGGCATCTTGCTTCTGTATTTCCGTTTGCGCATCTCCTCGCCTCTCGCGCGCCGCTTTACCTGTCCCGCGCCATTTTTCACAAGTGAGTCCATTACGGCGTAATAGCATCCGATGAATCACTGTGTTCTCTTAAGAGCACGGTCGCCGAGTTCATAACCGAGCGAGTCGCGAGAGCGGCGAGACAGAAAGGGACAAAAAATGAAGCGAAGTCGAAGGGGACGGCTCGGGCCGGGGGCAAAAAGTAAAAGTGGCGCCGGAGATGTAGAAACAGCGGCGGCCGTGATGGAGGAGGAGATTACGCCTACGTGTTGTCGGAAAAAGGACGAGTCGTCCTTAGCCGAGATGACGGGACACGATCTTCCGTCCTTGTAACGGGATTCACGGACAACGACTAATCTTGATTGTAAAATCAGCGGGGGGATCCGGGAATTTCGAACGGGGTTTGCCGAGAGGTTTTGGATGATTTTCGGCTCGGGAGGGCTTGGATGTGAGTTTCGTTTGGTTCTCGGCGATAGTGAGCTTTCGAATGAAATTGTGGCGAGACGAATTTTGTGCAACAATAGTCTTGTACAATGGCGCCCACGGTCTTTGAAAGTAATGCCGCGGATTAAAAAATCTTTCGTTTCTTTTCGTATGTTTTATTTGAGAGGAATTTGAGTTTCTTTTTTAATCGCAAATTGCTACGAGAAATAATTTTCGTTAAGAAATAACTAGCGTTGTATTTGCAAAGTGAAGACAAGAGAATAGAAACACTTGGAAATAATGCGCAGGAAGCTTGCAACGTTTATATGCAACGAATTCCAAATTCGATAAATTTTCAACCAAACAATTTTACTTTTAAACGAAGAAAGTAAACGAAAAAATTAATTACGCAATTTTATATTATGTTAGATATAAATTCAAGTTTTGATTTTTATTATTAATGAACGAAATGATAATTTATTATCAAGTTGTTGCAAATAAACGTTGCAAACTTTTTGCACATTGGAAATAAACAAAATTGGAATAAAAAGATGCTTTCTGTTTAAATTTTTGTTTACATGTTCTTGCTTTTACTTCGTAAATACACGCAACTCGTTTTAGTTGAAGAACAAATTTCTCATTGTGACAAAATGAAAAAAAAAAAAAAAAAAAAAAAATGAAATACAATGCATTAACACAACTTTCCGATCAAAGTGAAACCCGAAATGACGTTCTCCGTCTCTGTCGTTCACAAACAAACATCGCGCGACTGTCCTTTCCCTGCCGGGTCTGCCAGACCCATACAATTACTTGAAACTATTTTGACTGCAAATAAAGGGCGAATATTTTCTCAGACTACAGAATATCTTGAAATAGTTGAAAACCGTCTACGACAAAGTGCATTCGGGCGATCGAGGCTCGGCCGAAATTCTATACACCGAAAGATGGACTTCAAACGCGATATTTTGACTATAAGCAAAGGAAGATGAAGCCTTTGTCGAGTGGCCGCGCGACTTTTCGGGCAAAGGTAGCCGATGCAAGGAGCCGAATTACATTCGATCAACTTGACCTCGGCCAAGGTCCCGGGCAAAGATCAACTTCAAACGGAATATTTTGACGATAAACAAAGAACGAATGGTTGGTTAGGCTGCTGGGGAAATTTGCGTACAAAGGCCAGTCGTCTTAATTGCGAGCCCCGTCAAAGCCTTCCGCCACGCTAATAAGTTCTTTCAAGTGGTCGACGGCCGATCGAACATCGGCCTTATTTATCGTCCGAAATTGAGTAACAATAAGTTATTATCGGCGATCGAATGCTCACTCGCGCGATAAAGCAGCGAAGTGCGCGCGGGCCAAAAGCCCCGGAGCTTTCAGCGGTGCATGTAAAAGCGAAAGATCAATTACATGAAACGCATCAGCGCTCGGCCCGTGCATGTCCCGGCGAAATGAGCCGTGGCAAAGTTTTAATGGCAATTTTTCCATAACAAAATGGAAGAGAGCGATTCGCGATGTTAACCGTGAAGATAATTGGTAAGAGGGGCAGGACTGTTGGCAACTTTTTCAATGAAACGCTACTTGATCTCCTTTCGTCCAATTATCGTCGGCTGTCGTTGGAATTAAGATGCAAAGGCCTTTGTTTCTTGCTTTGCTCCGCGACGAAGCAATTTGTGCTCCCCTTTTTCTCGATTAATTTCTCGCGACGGCGACGAGCGGCCGGCGAAAATAATAGATGATCGGATTTTTGTGGATCTCGGGACGGTGCGTGGGAGGACGGTGAAGCTCGCTGGACGGAGACAAATGAATGGTAAAAATTACAGGTGTAAGGAGTTTGCAACGTTGGTTTGCAACGAATTTTTAATAAAATATCATTTCGTCCGTCGACAAGCAAAATCGGAACTTGAATTTAAATCAGCACGATATGAAATGAAATGATTAATTTTTTCGTGCATTTTTTTCGTTACAAGTATACCTTTTTCGATTGAAAATTTATGGATTTTGGAATCCGTTGCAAATAAACGTTGCAAACTTACTGTACATACAATTACTATCTTATTCTAATAAATTTTGTTCAGACTGTGGATCATAATTGTAAACATGTCATGATTTTTAGACAGAATGGACTGATAATTTGTTCATTTTGATGTTCACGGTTATCCATTAAAGTTGGCCATTTTTATAACAACATTTTTGTCGGTGTGGCGTCTTGGCGCGTTTATAATTTGGCGGCGCGTTCGAGGGCGATTTTTGGCGACCGGTTGATTAGCTCGAGTTACGGTGCCCGAATTTGATTCGAAGATTATCACGTTCATTTTTTATCGATCAATTTATCAACAAGTTTTTAACTCTTTTTATTGGGAAAATGAAAGAATGGATTGGAAGAGTATAACGATAAAAGAGGGTTTTAACAGTTAGGGCAGATGCTTTTTTTAACTCAAATTGAATCGATGTGAAAAATGATAAAAATGTTCGTTTCGTCGTTATTTGGTTATATTTCGCTCGGTTTTTTTTTTAATTTTTCGACACGGATGAAAATGTATTATCGAGTAGATATAGCGTTTCTGGTCAAAATGCATATATTATTATAGACATTTACATTTATATTATATACATTTATTATTAAATAAATGTATGACAATAATGTTACTACAAAACCGAGTGTCTAGTTTTGAGACGCTTTTAATGTTTTAGATATATATAAAAAAAAAAACAAAAGAAAAGTCCATATCAATATTATATCAAGAGCAAATATATTTTGAAATGTATACTTTAAAAATGATTATCTTATAAATTTTCTATAGAAAAAAAAATTCTATAAAAATGATTTAACCGTTCGAAATTCGTTCGGCTTCTCCATTTCACTGAAAAAAAGCATTGGAAATTGTTTAAGCATCAAAATTGCGCACCGTAATTATATTTTTCATCACGACCGCAAAAAGTGTATCGTAACGTTTTTCTTTCGCCGCAACAATGATTTGGCCGCCGAAATCCACGGGACTATCGATCGCGAAAATTTTTTGTCCCCCCGGGCGTATTAATACGGCAAACATAATGGCATATATCACGGCGCCATAATACTCAATTGATATTAGAAACGCCGCATTCCATTTCCCCTCCTCATTGCCATTACTTTTATCTTCTGTTCTTGCGCCCGGAATCTACGCTCGTGCTGCCGATGTCCACGAAATACGAAGTTGTAATAACAGCGCATTAATAAATAATGGAAATGCGTTTGACGTAAATGGTCTCGTATTACACGAGTGTGGGAGCGCGACCCACGTACTTCCGAGCCCCCGATATCGAACGAC
Source organism: Aradophagus sp. ZL-2020 (assembly GCA_022817685.1). Lineage (NCBI taxonomy): Eukaryota > Metazoa > Arthropoda > Insecta > Hymenoptera > Scelionidae > Aradophagus > Aradophagus sp. ZL-2020. The sequence continues at coordinate 8,491 of JABFOV010006811.1, forward strand.
GGCGAAATTATACTAAATCGTAGACGTTACGGCGCGCGTCGCTATTTTTTAATTCGTTGCGTCATTATCATTTCTCATACATAACATTAAAGTTAAATAAACTACGGGCCGGACTTAAATACGAGCGTGGCCGCAGCTCGGTGCATTTCCACGAATCGGGGCTTCCGTTGCACGAAATAACAGAGTGGTCGTCAATGATGATTGCGACTGTCGGGAGAGACATTTTTTTCGTTCACTTATTTATCGATGAATAGTCGATCGAGTGTTGTTCACGTGTAACAAATAGTACATGAAAAGAATGCAATATATGAAGTAGGAATTCATCATATTTTTCCTTCTTTTTCTCGGTCAATACACTTTATGTTAAAGGACGGTCTTCTAAGTTTATTTACGATAGTTCTCCGTTAAATTGTTATTATAATGTTTTATTATTGATTAAACTTTGCAAAAACATTGTCAATTGTTTGAATCTGCAGGCTGAAGTAGTTAATTTCATTCAGTTTATTTTTTAAACTATTTAATTCAACATATAATAAAGTAAAGTAATAATCAGACTGTAATAACATTATTTCGTGATGTGCCTGAAGTTTGCCACGTGGCAAACACATTTTTGACTTAGGAAATTTTTGTATGTTTAAAAATTGAAATCGACAAGTTTTTGTATTGATTTACAGGGTGAGTTTAAAGTCCCGGAACGGTCGAATATCTTGAAAATTTCATGTCAAAACGGGGAAACAAAAAAACACGTGTCAAATATTTTTCGAAAATCTATCCAACGACACCAAAAATTGAAATCGACAAGTTTTTGTATTGATTTATATTTTTCACTATGTTTATTGTTGTATTTGTCGAATTAATTTTCTAAACATAGATTATTTTCTAAGTCAAAAACGTGTGGCAATTTGCCACGTGGCAAACTTCAGGTACATTATTTCGTGAAACTTTTATAACACAACGGGATAAAATTTGTTTCGGTGCTAATACTTTCAGTTATTAATTTCTTTTAATGACATTACACGATATTTTTTTGCTTAACAAAGTAGTTTTTATCCAATTTTTTCTCAGCCCAGCTTACTCCGTTTTCTCAAGTCACAGTCCAAACAATAAGTAAACTATACGATCCCATTTTACGGCTTATTCGGCCGCATTCGTACATTACGGCGATGCGATATTTCAAAATGGTTTAATTCACGGCGTGAAGTATCATCAGTAAACTAATCGAGATCTGTTGTGTAAGGTTTGACTATAGTAGAAAACAAATATTTAAACAGAGGCTTAAGTCAATTAAATAGTTTGGTGGTAAGCCGTTACTGCGCAGCGTGCAAACTAAGCTCTCCCGATTTCGAGCTTAACCTAAAAACGGGGCGCAACAACTTTCACGGCGCGCATGAATTTCGATTCGCACAATACGAAAAGTTAACGCTCAGATCAAAACATCTGCGTGCGACTGTTATTCCGATAAAACTTGGGGGGGGGGGGGGGGGGGCAAACCGCGCGGTTGTTGTCATTTCGCGGAAGCGAGAGCGCATGAAAAACGCGGCCGCGGGTGTTTTTTTTTTTTTCTCTTTCGCCACTGAAATATCGCGCCCGTTTCACCCCCGCGCTGGTGGCAGACATTGGTGGCGCGCGCGTCACTGCGGCAGCGCCCACTGCGACGAAAGACATCGCGTGGATGCCAGGTGTGGCGCGCTTTGTCGCAGG
>JABFOV010006812.1:0-10190 GCA_022817685.1 Aradophagus sp. ZL-2020
TCACAGGAGATGCAGATACTGTGCTTCATCAGTGCCTTATGCCGTTATGTGAAACGGGTAATCGAAGCCTCGAGCGATAAAAGCCGAGCAGCGTCGTCAGCGGCAGAGTTGTATAGTCAACAGCACAACACGGGTGTATTGTTTGATGTATTGCAGCCCACAGAGATCTAAACACTGGGTATCGTCGGCAGCGTCAGAGGGGTATAGGTGATTCGCTCCTGACAATGAGTTTTTGCGACACGCGGCCCCTTCTGAGTCCGGGCAATTTATTTCCGAGCGAGCGTCGGCCAACCCCTGCGACGCGTCGCGCTTCTTCCCCGCGCGTTTAAGAAATGATCGTAAAATGGAGTTAAATTGTTATCGCGCGCGAAGGCAGTTACTTACGAGGCATTAACGAAAAAACACGCGACTTGCAAACTGCCACCACCTTTCTAGCTTTGCAACCGAAACTCCCTGACCGTCGAACAATTAATGAATTGACTAATTTTTAGATCTCTTCATTTCAACAGAAATACATCCATATTGATGTTAATGTCTACTTACCTAACTTTTATTATATCTTGTACTGTTTTGACGTATTTCTGCAATTTACAAACAGAAATTGTAAAATAATCATTCTAAGTTGAAACTCGTTTAAAATAAACGTGCGAAATTTCTTGTTCACTGATTTGAACGTATGGCATTAGTATGATCTCCGATCAATCAATTTTTTCCACAAAGGCCATTCGGGGGTCCGATAAATGAAAGTTACCTTATCGGGGCCACGTCAAAACTCCATGTCAATATCCCCCCGGAAGATTGTGATTAAGTGACTACCAACGGCGCGAAAATTTGCAGTCTTGGATTTGTCGGAAATACAAAGGGACGTCTGGCCGATGTTACATTCTGCGGGATTCCGCGAGCTGCACAAGTGTCGACATTGACTAATGATGGCGAGGTGAAGGGGATTGGACAGGAGAGCAAAGAGGGGCCGACTACGCGCTCTGGAACAGAAAATTCGCCCAAGTTCACGCGACCTGTTGCACCCCCTAGCTCACCGTTTAACCTATAACCTGCTCGCCAAACATGGGTTTAACCTTGCCTTATCGCGTTATCGAAGCACACTGCTGCCGTGCCGCCGCTTCCTTTTTACCCGAAACTTTCGCCGCTCGCTTGCACGGCTCAGTAAACTCGGGTCAACGATGGCTAAACCTGTATCGATTGTAATTAGTTTAAACAGTCGATGATTTTTCCAAAGGAAATTGGAAATCAAGGCCTTAGGAATGTCATATTTATATGAAATAACTTTGAGTAGATATTTGCTGTTCAGTTTGCTGTGTATTCTGGTATTCAGAAGTAAATTGATTGTTATATTTAAGTCGACATTATTATGGTCCTGTCAAGGCCAAACGTTTTTATTTCAAAATACATGCTGAAGTGACTTAATATATCGTGAATCATTCCTCCGCAATGTTTTCCACCGTGTAATTCTTTCATTGTGCTATACGTTTTTATTGACAAAACGGTACAAGACAGGGCAAAAATTGGCGATCCCTGTAAACAGCGGCAGAGCGAATCGATCGGCGCCCGTAATATTTATAAAAATATGCAGTCGCGAGTCTGGCGGGCGAGGAGCAAATTGAATTCGACGTAGCGCGTTAATGCAATTACGAAAACCCGTTCCAGCAAAAATATCAATCGCATGTGTAATCCCGCTTAACGAGCGTACCTTTTAATTAATCACCTTTTTCAATATTTCACCGCACCACTGAAATTCGCTCGCAAATTCATATGTGTCCGCGCGCGGCCGATGCTTTTGCATCGCGTTCAGTCGAATGAGCGGCGCACTTTCGCGACGAGTATATTTGATTGTCAATATGCAAAAGTGCCTTTACTTGCGTTCGAAAACATCGGTTTCCGGCAATTTATGGCAAGCTTGACAAATTTGTTTTAATAATACTGGCTACTTTATGGCACCATTTTTCGATGGTCGCGCGCGATTGCGCTTTATATTGCCATTTGAATAATTTATCAACGGCGTTCTTGTATTTTACGCGCCGGTCATTTTGCGTCAAAAGCGGCGCGGAAGCGCCGAACGAGCGCGCGAAAATAAATATTGAAAAATTGTAACCTTTTAATGGGAATCGGCGAAAATTATTGCTATTAGATTATCCGCGCCGCGTACTTTATGTCGGGCGGCTTTCAATTAATTGCGCGTGCACATTTCGCGCCGCAACTTTTAACGTCGGGCGAAAAAAAACTTCATTGAATAACATGCTTTTCGACTTTCCATTCCGATGTTCCGAACATTGATATTCATCAGTTTTCGTTGCCGTGGCGCTACACCAGAAAGTCCCCTCGCCGTTTAATAAATTGACCGTGCTTCCGATCGGCCCCGCGATTTCTCTTCTTAGAATTTTAATTGCTCACATTCGATTGCTCATAAATGTTCTGATTAAAGTATCTCGGAGTATTTTAATCTCTTTTTTTTTCCCTCTCGATGATTATTAATGACTGAATTAAGGATGCATAAACTCCGAATCAAAAAACGCAATACGAAGAAGAAGAGTTTGACCGCGAAGACGAATCGCACGTAAGCCATGACGAAGTTTTTTATTGGCACGAATGTTCTCATAATTCTCAAATCAATGAGATCCGCCTATTTTGTGCCTTGCCTTATTGACTTTCTTATTTCAAGCGCAAGATTTACGACGGCAATTAAGACGACAGTGTTCTACACGTCGAAATCAACTTGATGTCGCGGACGCGAAAAGCAAACAAAACGTGATCCTCTTTTTTTCGAAAAAAAGGGCGAAATACTTCCAAAATTTAAGTTTAAAACTGCCGTAGCTGCAATGAAATTTTATTGTTGCAACTAAAAATGTTTAATTAGATAAGCCAAATGAAAACGCTATGAATCACTGATTGCCGAATTCGTCGATGTTAATTACCGAAGGAATCCGTTAATTTCGATTTCGTTATTTCATCGATCGGTCTCGGTGCGATATCGCGAAAGGCAATAAAACCCTCGAGCCCGAAGTTAAACGACGTAAAACGCCTCTTAAAGTAACTGGTATCAAACGGTTAACTGATGATAATCACTGAACGTCGTACTTCAACTTCGGAATCCGAATTAAGTCCGCGGTGGGTGAAAAAAGGAGGGCTTTCGCGCGAAAGACAAAAAAGCCCGGGGAACGGCGAAAAAACGAAGATGGACAATACGGTGGGAAAACGATCTCAGCGCAGAAACGAGAATGAACGAGCACTCGCTATAAAGCGACCGTCGAGTTGGTGTTTCATGAATATTTATGTCGCTGTATAATAACATTTTTGAGCCACTGTTTAGCTAATCCTCTGGACTCATTTATCCTCAAAAGCAAGGACAGCCATAATTCTTGAAAACGCTCCGACACCGTTATTATTATTGTTATTGTTACTATCATTATTACACAAATAAGTGGCGAGGAATTAAGTCGCGGCGGCGAAGTAACGTTTTCGATGAAAGAAGTCTTTTTTGCAATTGTATACCGCTGCATGTGAATTGCACCTAAACTGATTTGTAGTTTATTCTGCGTGTGCTATTTTTATTGATCATGAGTACACAGTCCAGTTTTTATTCATGAAATACGTAAAATATTTCGAAGAACAGTTTATTTTAATTAGATAATATTATATTATTATATATTGATAAAAAATGGCCAGTGTCACGAGTTCATAGTAAAAAAAAAACGCATTATCTAGATATTGACGAGATCCCGTACATGTTTAAAAATCAAATATACACATACAACTATTGTACCGTTTCTCATATTTCGATCTTAATTTTTGTTCACGCGCATATTAAAAACTAAAAATATCTTTTCTCTTCAGAGAATTTTTGTCCATTCAACTGTTAGTCTTTTTATTTTCAATCTTTTTCAACGTTTTCTCAGTACACGATACCAACAACTTATACTTGAACCAAAACTTTGTATCTATTTTCCAGCCACGTAGCAATTTATTCACATTTTAAGTACACGTTCGACACTCCACTTTATGATATAAAATAATATCTTACTCATATAATGCCTTACGTTCAAACCACCCGCGCCATAAATAAAGGCCGTAAACTCGCGGGCTTTTCGCCCGCGATGTTAAAAACGTCAAAATCAAACGGAAGATCTTGAACTTGAACGGCGGCCACGCGGCGGAGGAAACAATTCAGTTGAAAATGTTTGCCGGTAAATTCGGTGGCGAGCAGCCGCGCTGATAAATAAGCGTTGTGTTCGTAATGTTTCCGTGGCGGTTGCACGCTCCGTTACATCGATGCGGCATGCAAGGCGTATCTCCACGTTTAATGTTACCGCAGTCAGGCATCGCTAGAGATTATGATAATCTCGGTTTACGTAGCATTTCTCTGACTGGTTAATTTGAGGAGGAAACTTCGCAGAATGCGCGACTGCCGGGCTTCCGGTTGTCTCCTCGCCGCGCCATCTCTCTTTTCTTGATTATCTCGGTCCCACTAAGCCGATTCGTCGTGTGCACGTGTGCGCTTCCCCTTAATCTCTTGTTAAAGTCTTGACAAAACTTCAAAACGATACCGCGCTTAATGCCATGTCGAACATGTTCACAATAACAAACACCAAACGTCCCCTCGTTAAAGCGTACCACTTGGGTCGGGTTTTAAACACGGCCTGAACTTCCGTTAATGATAAAGAACGTAAAAAGGAAAAACACTGACGGAAAAATGAACATTCTCGTTCGAAAAAAAGATTCTTGGTTACATGGAAGAAATATCCGTGGAACGTAGTAAAAACAGTGAAAAGCCAGTTAGGATACTTAGGAGAAATGATTCAAGTCAAAATAATCAAGGTAGTTAAATTTTGATTACAAATTTTTCTATTCAAATAGTTGAAAATTTTGACTCGAGCAGTTTTTTTTCTAACAGCGTAAGTCAAAGTATCTGAGAAATTGTGTTTAATTAACAAAGTAAGTGGCGTTACAGTAGAAACTCTCAAAACACTCGTTTTGAATCAAAATGTAACATAATTTATTTGTAGTATGATCAGTTTTTATATCATGGGAGTACGGAAAATATTCTATATTCAAACATTTCGAGCTTTAATTTTGAATTTTCATGAAAAACTTGCACTCTGCATGCAAATATTTTTCATTAAGTTCCAAAATTAATGCGGAACATAATCAGTTTCCATCTTTTCACCTCAATTAATAAATATAAAATATTTTCCGTATAAAACTCGTTAGCTTTCTAGGGCTGCAACGAAACACAGTGATACACGCCGTGAAAATTATCACATCGCCCAAGCAATCAATAACAAAAGCGTAAAATCTTCCACGTTTGACAGATTTACGCCGCACCTGATCGCATCAGCGCAAATTAAATCACGATGGCGCATAACGCGACGGCCATTTCACCAGCCAAATTTCGCGCTTCCGCAGCGTAATCACCTGCGCGAATCCCCGGGTCGCGGCAGCGCTTAATTTACTATCGTCTGGAAGTTGAGACGGTCGTTGTCGCCGCGCGACACCGGCCTTCTTACATAAAAATCAGCGAACTCGCCGAGTCCGTCCACAAATCATCGGCCCGTCTTGCCGCAAACGAATGGCCTGGCTTCTGAGTCGCGCGACGACGAGTCTATATCATCCTGTCGGCCCAATGGACCGAAAGATGCCCGGCCAAATCTTCGCGAATATTCCTCCCCCACGCCAACGCCGCCTGTATAACGTCCGTGTACAAACAGGAAGGATAAATCAGTCAGCGACTTGACATTCCGACAATTCCGCGAACGTATCTTTTACTATTCAATCGTGAACATTTCAAGTGATTTTTCAAGCCTATATTACTAGATTAATGAATTTCTTAAATGTAATGATAATTAAGCTATTTTATCACTTTGGGAGAGTCTTGCTTGTTTCAAAATTACTACACTAACTTTTTTCAAAATTATTACAGATTATACTTAATTTAAATATTTTTATTTACATTATCGAATTCATTTTTTTTCTCAATGTGGAACGACGATGATTTTTCTGTTTATCGTAAACTTAAACGAACATTTCAAATCCTTCTGTTTCAAGTCAAAGGTGAATATTTTTCAAATACAAAATTATTCAGTAATAATTTTATCAATTCCGCAATCGACTACAAATTATTCGGTGACGCGCAAATCAATATCTTTTCGAATTCTCGTGATCGAAAAATTGCTGAAACGTCATTATCCCGTGATCAAACGTTAATTTCGATAAAGCATCTAATTCGATGCATCAATTGCACGACAAAATGAGTCCGCCGGCGGATACCGCAGAATAAAATAGAACGAACTAGATAACCTGAAACGCGAGCGTGCGTATAAAGCCCGTGTAAAGCAAAGTGACGTGGAATTAGCGACAGGTTACGTAGTCGGGAAACGTGCGCGATCAAATGCAGATGACGCTTCTGATTTTGTCCATAAAGTGTATCAGAGGCGCTTGTCCTTCTGTCGGATGACAGAAACTCTGGCCCCGACTGTCATCGCAATACGCAAGCGACAGAAGTTGTGCCGCGACGTAGTAGGAAATGATATGTTTCAGGTCCATAATACGGCCGACTTGCCGGGCGTTGTTTCGTTGCGCTTAATTGTAATTACCCGGCGGGAATTTCAGAGACGCTGCGGCCGAAAGTCTAAAGCTCCAATGATTATTGCGTTTTATTCAGTGCAGACAACAGCACGTGAAGGAGGCACGTTTCAGTGACGTTTAATGAACGTTCAATTTCTAATGCGGTTCGTTTTCATAGATTCTGAAAAAACCTCATTTCAATTTCACAGAGCCGTACCTGTAATCGTGTAATTAACTTAATGTTTATTTTCATAACGTCAACATTGAATTCACGTGTTTATTGCAGAATTTACATTCATGTTGTTTATCTGATGCTGAATGTCGGTTATTTGGATTATTTGCAGTGGTTGATAAATAGGACAAAAAATTGCCAATTTAATATAAAAAGTTTCGCTCTTTTTTCAGCAGTTTACTTCTGTTTCTCAACAAGATTTTATTATTGTTGGTGACTGACTTGCAAACCAAAATTGCTTTTCAATTTTGCTATTTTTCTTTTTACTTCCACCAACAATATAACAATTTCATTTTTAACAATACAATTACTTTCCTCCCCGTTATGATAATTTTTATGACCTAAACCTCACATACATCCGATTACCTGGCCACTACAAGGCCAACGCACAGCGTGCCGAAAGTCCTGTCATCGCTCCTTCCGAACGAAACACCGTAAATTGGCACCGAAATCTGGCCTCGACCATATTCTGGCGTCACGTCACTGACGACAACGTTAATTATTTTGCAACTAAAGGGGGGGGGGGGGTAAGTAATTTTGCAGGTGGGTTTTCTCGGCTGACGGTAAGCGGACGTAGACGGGGGACGGGAAGCGCGCAGGAGGGGAGGCTAGTCCGTAATCATCCGTAGATGAAAGAGCTGTCGGAGTGTCGAGGCGAACGAAAGGCAACAACAGAACCGCACAGGAACAGAGCCACTCGGGCTGGCTGCGCTTTGGCTCACTCTGCCCCGACACAGGCAAACACCCCCGAGGCCACCGGTTCGTCAGCAGCCACTCGCGCTCCTTTCACGTCCCTTTAAATTAACCGATCAATCGCGCCGCCCCGACATCAAACACTCGTACTGCTCTTTGTTGTAATTTATAATTAATTATTCGCAGAGTGGCACACGCCGCGGCGTCGCGGCGCCGGCCCTGACGCGCGATCCACGTAGGCGGCGTTTCGAATACACCGAACGCGTCTACGCGACGATCCGGACGAAGTCGCGGCGCGACGTCGGGCCGAACAAAACGAACGCGCGGGCTAAACAAACGAGGCGCTTATTATGACGCGCCGCTGCTTTCCAGCCGAGCCCCGTCGATCCGGCGCAAATTTCGTTTTCGCGCTCGTTATCGGCACCCCCGCGACGTGGCTTTTGTGCGAGAGCGAGACGCGGCAAAGGAGGCGGCGCATCGCGATTCCCGGCTCCTCATTTCCATTGTCGGCCCGCGTGATTAGACGGCTTTTGGCAATCACCGATCGAGGCCCGCGGAATTAAAGGAGCCGCGCTGACGTCTGTCTAGGCGCGATGTTGACTGTTTTTGGTTGCTTGGTTGTTAAAGAGACGTTCCGTGGAGATTCAGGATGATGTTTCGGTTGGCTTTCATTGGTTGGATGTTTTTCGACGTTTTTGCTATTGCGTTTTTTTGATTATTTTTTTAAACACAAAATTGCAAAATTTCTTGTACGTTAATTTTAAAATTTCTGTAGGAAAGTTGGTGAGATAACATTGAAGTAACATTTTTTTTTTTTTAAGTACATATAATGAATGAAAGGATTTATACTTCGTTTACTTTAAATGTAATTAAAAAAAGTAAGGATTTTTAATTAACTGATGATCAAATTTTGTGAGTAACATTGTTGAGTATTCTTGAAATACCGATGTATTTTTAAGGTAACGTTCCGTGTCATTTTTCTCAACAACCGTGTACAACTGGTAGCATAACTGAAGGAGAGAACAAGTTCTTTGTGTGTTTTATTATAAGCATTTTTTCTTTCTCAAAAATTAAAAAGTATTTCACAATGAGACTTGTTTTCAAAGCGTAATGTTCACATTAATTATCTAAATTTTCACTTTAATTATTTCAATGTTCAAATTCTAATCAAACTGCAGCCAATTGTTGATAATCTTTAAATATTCATATCGACTTGAAATAGTTGTAATAACAATACGACTGAAAAGAATTTCAAAACACCATCAATTCAAAGTAAAATTCATTGTTTTTGATTCTAAATACAAAATAACAAATGATTGGCTACACGTTGATTGAAAAGTATTAAAAGAAGAAAAAAAAAGATATTCCTTCAATGTAGTGCCACGAAGAAGTGACAAGTCACTTAATCATTCCCTTGACTCGTAACTTGCAAGACGGCAAGGCGTTTGACGTAAATGGTCGAGCGCATAATTCGTATTGTAATTATTAACGAGGCTCGCTTTTATGAGAGCCGGCAACGGAGCGTCTACTAATAATGGCTGTCCAGTTTGCGGTCGCCGTGGCCGTGAGGCTTGGCTAATCTCTCTGTGAGAGCTTTCGCAAATTCGAGGGTGACACCGGGCGCCGAGCGCGCTTCAAACGGAATCATCAAAGGTTCATCGAGCAGCGGCAACGTCGTAATCCTTTTGTTGCCTTCCTCAAGTGCCGATGTGCTTGCGCGTTCAGTTTACCGCTCCATCTCAGCCGTCGAACGTACGCGTCTTTCGTTGGAATTTCCAACCCGGAATAATTCGCCTTGATGGCCGAGCGACGTGTTAATTTAATACCATAAAGAGACCTGTCGATGCTCGTTTCGCCGGGCGACGCCGCGGAACAAAAATTTACAAAAGCTCCGGCCACTGCGAGCCGCCGTCGCTCGCATTCCGTGAACACATTATAATGAATTTTAAATAAGATTTATCGATTTTGTCCCGAAGTCGTGGACGCCGGAGTTCTTTGTAAAACTCCCGGGATTTAGATTGTTTAATTACGTACGAACGAAGTCTGTTGTGGCTGCGCGAGCGGAACTTTGCGAAAGGGTGGCCAAATTTTCACAGCCCGATTGAGAAATCAAGTCGCCGGACTCTTCTGCGAGTTTAGCGAACGCGAAAGGCTAAGTTTACTGCCATCAGCAAACGTTTAATCAAGATTAAATTAGATAAAGGCAAGTCAAGAACAGATAAATTATTCATAAGTCCCGAGTTGCGAAACAATTTCGGACGGAGTTTCATCAAATCTGCCGCCTTAGTGTCGAATCTAATCATATTACGTTTAATCACTTCGGCAAACTATTCGATCGTAATATCCAAATTCCTTATCCCAGTAAAAGGCCAGCCGTGAAAAATAAATACAGCAACACTGCTGCCAGCAGCTTAATTTCGCCTCGAAAACTATTTTCGCAATATTGTGACGCGCAAACATTCGGCAAGACAAACTAATAGAAAGATCACGCGACGGTCTTCTGAGTCTGCCTCCCCCCACTTTCCTATCCCACCCCCCCCACACGTCCCACCCCTTCACATAATTATCCTCACCCCCTCTCTCCCTACACCACTCCACTCCTCCCATCTGTTCCTTCAACGCTTACCATAAGTTAGTGTGTATACACTTATTTGTTGTCTATAACGACAAAGTGTTCCATCGTTAAACA
>JABFOV010006813.1:0-10190 GCA_022817685.1 Aradophagus sp. ZL-2020
TACTTGTTTTTTTTTAGTCGATTATTACCCCCTCCTAAAGTGATTTCTGGTTACACTGTTGGTTAAATCCAATTTTTGAAAACATTGACTTTATACTAAATTTCACCATTTTTTTATTATATTTTCATTTTGTCAGACTGGAATTGTAAAAACAGATCAATTTTCCAAATTATAATACAAATAAAAAGTATAAAATCAATACTTTAAATGCATATCGAAAACTTTTAATGCATTTTGCTCAATTTTACAAGTAGTGGAGTAAACTGGTTTTCCCTTATGACCACAGATATATTTATTAATGAAATTCTTTAAGAATTACAAAATACATATTACAATAATACAATACAATAATTACAATATATATATAAAAAGCATTTCGCTTCTTGTCCTCTTTCGAAGAAAAGCAGAGTAATATTGACGCAAGCGCTTGCACTTTCCGTATCCTGTTACGTCACTCGAGCGAAAACTAAAACGAATGGCTATTCAGAGAGTGCTATGAACGTTTTTATTGCAGGAAATGACTGTCACTGCCGCGACTGGCATGGTTGCATCATGGCTCAATCTATCGTCGGCAAGGAGAATGTACAGCCTTATACATTCTCCGACTGTAGTAAAATGGATTACGTAGACACACTTAAAGACGGAAGCGCCTTGTGCCTATTAAACAAACCAAACGAGGTGGGTTTCCTTTTTTCCTTGCCGCAGCAAACTAACACCACTTTTTTCAAAACCTTAACAACTGACTAACGATGTTGCGCGATAATAAAGCGTTAGTTGACTTGTAATTGTTTTATTTTTTTATATTTATTTACCAAACATCAAGTTTGGTTTGCATATATACAAACAAGTATTTGCTGGCAAACTGGTAAATTTAAGAATGCAGCGAGAGAAAAAGTTTGCGTGAAGGCAATCGATACATGCACTCACAAAAATCTTTACCTTCGTTCAAGAATCACTAAGTTTTGCTATTATTTTCTTCAGCTAAAACCTAATTTTATCTTGTCAAGACATTTTTTCTTGGCTTAATCACTTAGTATCTTGGATCTAGGAAACTTTTCTTAGATCAAGAAAATTTATTCTTGGCAAAATATCAAGGTACATTTTATCTTGAACCAAGAAATTTTTTCTTTACTCAATGCATCCTTTTTGTGAGTGTGAAGAAATTGAGCAAAACATTTCCAGTAAAATAAAAAAAGTAAATAATTAAGTCAAAAAACGGAAGCCGGTTTTAACAAACGGAACGCGCTGTAAATTCATTCTGCTAAAATATTAATAATGAAAGGCACCTTAATAAATGCTTAATTATAAGAATAATTACGATCAATCATCCACGATGCTGAGAAAAATGCATCGAAGAGAAAGAAAACCTGTTCATTAAGAACAGTTTTAAATTCTAATGTATGCAACGTACATTTTCCATACGAAAAAAAAAAAGCTTGAAACTCATAAAATTTCCCCCGTGTATTATTTAACTCAATATGTAGTAAATTTTTGCATTAAAATACAGTTTTATTTCATGAATATTCTACTTTTAAATTATCCAGCAAAAGATAAATTGTGCAGCGTGGTAGGAAAAAAAGGTAGGAGGTTCGACCGTACATAACAAATTAACGCGCGTCGTTGAAAACATTTTAAATAAAAAATTGCATTTCACATCGAGCAAAAATTTGTGACTGACGTATCAATATGGTTGAGCTAGCGAACCATCGACGCAACAAACGCTTCGCAATTTCAAATAATCTCCGAGATCAACATTTTAATAAAAAAAAAGTAGAAGAAATCTTATTAAAACATATTAATTAACTTGTCTTGAGTTAATAAAATACACTCTTCAGTTGCGTGAAGTACAAACATTTCCTAAATATTGAGTATTTTTTCGTCATGTTGTTTATATTGTTAAGGAAAAAAAAATTACGGAAAGAAAGCACGAAGGCAAATGAACTTGATTAAAATGCAACAATACTTGAGTTGCGCGTTAAATTATACAACATAATATGCTCACATTGCTTCAAGCACGTACGTCAAAACAGAAGCAATTTACAACTGGAGACGAATTAATTAATCAACACCGCGGCGTCCGATTTGTCGCGGTCGTATGTTGCAATTTTCACGAAACAATCATGACGGACAATCAGCTGTGATTAAGGAACTTTTTAATTAAAAGGAAGACAATCATTTGAATCTTATCAATATCGTTCTCCTCGGTATTGTTCGTGTAATATCTTTAGTGCAAAAATATGCAGCGAATAGTATACGCTGCATTGCATACGTGTTACATTACCTTCCATTTGAACAAGGTTGACTAGAAAATTTGAAACAACGTTGAAATACGACTATCAATGTTTATTCATTGTTTGCTTGCAAATAGCAACCAAACATTTTTCTCGAGGCAACGTAATAATCATTACAATTTTAGAAAGACCTTGCTTGCGCGCACCCAAACTCGTGTGTATATTTGTTTGTTGCATTTACTCAAAGTATTCATCACTATTTGTAAATATTTAATGGAAAAGCAAATTTCGTTATCACATAAATTTGAATTTTCCCGAAAAAGTTCATTGCCTGAAGGTAAATACATATACATATAAAATGTATTTCAGAAAATATAACATTAAGCATTGTGCATTTTTAAATATTTATATTTGTTTCCATTTTCAAATTTATGTAGGAAGCAGCCTGAAACAAAACTAATAAACAAAAATATGTTTAGATTTCTTCAACAAATAAACATACAGAAAACCTGCATTAAACTGTCGAGCGTTCCACAAATTGATTTCATATAATCAGTTTAATCAAATATTTGAATGTTTAAGCCACAAATTTGTTTACTTTCTATCAAAGCAAACACGATATTTGCTTAAAATACAACATCCAGCTACAATCGCGAAACTTGTATCCCTCACTTTGAAAGTCCAGTGTCGAAGTTTCTGCGTAATCACTAACATAGTCTGAATGATTATTATGGAAATCTGTAATAGACTGTTAAGTGAGACGAAAATGAAACAAAAAAGAGGCATTTATAGAACGGGACAGCCGGAAGGTAATTTGACTGGACGATAACGGTAGACTGAGAATTGCTTATATCCAACAAGCCAACTTCAACTTGGGGTGGCAAGTTCTCCCGCAAGCGGCGCATTCAGCCCCGACTTAACGCCTTCGGACCGCCATTTATTCCGGTCGATGCAGAAATCTTGAGTTGGACGGCGCTTGCGAGATCCGACCGAGATACGACACCGGATCGACGATTTAATTGTCTCAAGCTGATATCCTTTTTTTAAGGAGGAATTCGAAATTTATCAGGGGAAATTTATCAACGTAAACCGGGAAATAAGAACAAAAATTTGACAATTGAATTGCAATTTATTTACGATGAGAAAGTAAAATAAAGGCGAATTCAGTAATGCAAGAGCTGTAACTTCTGCGCTGCCATAATAATTGAGCGAAATTGAAACCATTGTTTCTGTGTTTCAATGTTCGGAAGCTGTTGCAAAATAATTGCTTTCATGCATAACTTTGTTTCTCGCGTACGCATTGTGATCTTACTTCATTAAATACTGCGGCAACTTTAGGATTATTTTTCATTCTGTTCTGTATGAAAGGAGTATGAAACGTGAAAATTATAGCGTAAGCACTTATATTTTCAATATTAAATAAACTAGAATGTGTAACATTTTATTTTAAAATATTTACGCTTGACTATAAAATTGAAACTTTCACGTTTTTAATGAAATTTTTCATTATAAGTGAAGATAACAAATTATTTTTTTACTGAAAAAAATCTTTACTGCACTGAGAAAAAAACTGTAAAATTTACCGTCACAGTAGAATAAACGTTAGTAATATTAGCGAAGAAAAAGTTTACCCTGACAGCACGGCAAAAATGAATGGTAATTCGGTAAAATTTTACCGTGTTTTTTCTTTCTGCGTTATTTTTTCTTTCTGCGAATATTACTGACGTTTATTCTTCTGTGACGATAAATTTTACAGTTTTTCTCAGTGTGTATGAGTAGTGCAGGCTGAATTCAACGAAATAAAACACCATTGAAACTCCGTTTTTGTCGTTAAGAGAATTAAGTAGTAAAACTCATTTTACTTACAACCAAAACAAAATAATTTATTTTATAGCAAGAAGATCTATAAAATATAAATTTTTGTTACAAATAAAAAATTCTGTTACTTCCTATCAACTTCAATTTGGCCAGTAATTAAACAGTTTTGCCTTGATCAAAGAATCTCCTCGAAATCTGGCCAGGGTCTCTTTAAAAGTAGATAAAAATCGGTCCGATTTCTACTTGAAATTCTTAAAAAAAAAAAGACACTTTACGAGCGAAATAATTTATTTTTTACAAAGTCTACTTACACAAAAATAATCTGTTTGACGACAAAACAAATAATAAAAAGCAAATTACTTTGATCTGAAAAAACCCGCGCTCCAAAAAGTACCCTTTTTAAAAGTGTAATTTTAACATTTATCCCAAAATAATACCGAAAGTTACAACGAAAAAGGTGAACTCTTTAACCATTCGTCTGCATATGATGTGCACTAACCTTTCATATTTCGTCTGCTTCTAGGTACTTGAAAAAAAAAATTAACGTTTGAATAATTTTAGGCTAATGATTTCTGCATTACAGGTTGAATTAAAAAGAACTTGCGGTAACAAGATAATAGACGAAGGAGAGCAATGCGATTGCGGTACCGTCGAAGACTGCAAAAAGCTCGATCCTTGTTGCGACCCCTTCACTTGTAGGCTCATCAGCGAGGCGGAGTGCGCTTCCGGACCCTGCTGCAACGAATGCAAGGTCTGTCTTTTAGCCGGGCACTTCTAGCCGGGCGCCGCCGTCGGCTTCTTTCTCCAGGGATAACTTATCCTGATCTATCACGCGTACACGCCCAACGAAAATTTCACGTTCCTTAGAGCGGCGCAACCCAGTCGTCCCATCCCCCGTTCCGCCCTCTGCCCGATCTGACTTTACATTTGCTCTCTGTTGTTCGTTATCGTTAAGAAATGGCTCACCGTGAGCCCGGGCGATTTAGTTCGAGCAAATGAGCTCGGTTTTGTAGCGCAGATAAGGGAATTTACTGGATTGAAATGTTGCGGTGATTAGAGTAACTGTTTTCGATTAGCGCGAAATGGATTTTAATTGAATTGGCTTGCTAATTGTAAATTTCGGTTCGGATTATCGGCCGCTCTTTCGGCCTCAAGTTTTTGCATCGCGAGAGAGATTCGATCGAGAAACGAACAACGCTGAAAATTAATGAATTGTGGATTTGTTAATGGTAGATTTGTTATTTAAAGCAATTCCTTCTTCTTTGTTTTACACTTTTTTTTTTGGGGGGGGGGGGGGGATATACCAGTGACAGTCCTTTAAGGCTCTGTTTGACTTTTGGTCATTGCAGACAACTGGATTTACCGTACGTGCAATTTTATCGGAAAGGTTAAATTCAGTTACGCTTGATTACTTCAATTAATTGCCCTGTGGCGTTGAATTTTCCTCGAAAATCTCACTTTACTATAGCCGTGTTTTTCTCCATCTTTCTCCTCTCTTTTTTCTTCCACTTTTTCTGTTTGAGTTAATCTATTGTTTTTTGAAGTAACGTAGGGAATTGGAAAAGCGAACGCCGGTATAAATTGTTAAATGAAAGTATTAATAAAGTAAAATAAAAAGTTTTAATTATTCGTGAGGAGTAAGAACTAAGCAACGGCTTTCCATTTTTTAAGTTGAAATTACAGCGCCATTGTTAAAGTGGTGGCAAAACTTTAACTGTGTTTTATCTGTCTTCGCGCCACGGATTAATGTGCTATTCACGTGTAACGGTAATGAACGATTCAAAAATTAACTTGATTTTAATTTAAAAAACCTGATTGCAACAATTTAAGCGGCAAGTTTCTCGACTTCTCTAGAACGGATTTTTGTTGATAGTTTAATAGTTTTTGCAATAATTATGAAGCAAGAAGTTGTAAATGATTTTAGAACTTGATACAAACTTTGTTGAAAATGTGTTAAATGGTAATACGAAGTGATTAGCTTGATGAATTAACAGCGAATAGAATTCGAGTATTCCGGAAAAATTTTAATCAAACATTTACGCAATCAGAGTTCCATTATTGTAGCTACGAAGAAGCATCAAAATTCAAAGATTTATCTTGATTTATAATAATATCAAAATTTAAATTTAATCGTAATCTAAAAAAAAAAAGATTTTTTTGTAACACTTATTTTTTTCTATAAAACTAAAAATTATTCGATGTATTATAACATTAAGCCCTTATATAATTTTACCTTATATATCTTTACTTTATATATTTTGTTCTCAGATAAAAATGCCAAATTCTCGTTGACGACTCATCGACGACTCATCAACGACTCGAATTTAGTTTTGCCTCCTTGATAACTCGCCAACACATCCGACTTTGGCCTTGCGTCGTCAACGAGTCGTATATTTTTACCTGGTTTCTTACAAAACATAATTTTTCAATTTTTCTATAAAGTTAAAAGAAAATTTAAAATAGCATTGTCGATTTTATCGTTGTTCTGGCCCTTAACATTTTGAACTCGACAACACATTCAGCTATTTTTTTAAACAATCCAACCAACTGTTTTCCCTCAGTGCCTACATACGAGTACACATATACTAATGTACGTTAACACGCAAACACAAACAATAATAGCATTGCATCCACTTGTGCCATTTTCCGTACCGCTTATTCGCGGCAAAACGAAAAACCCAACTGAGATTTGTAACCATTTCTTGCAGCTGCTGAACCGCGGCGTGGTGTGTCGCAAGTCAACGAACGAATGCGACTTGCCGGAGGTTTGCTCAGGCGACACGGGCCAGTGCCCGATGGACATCTACAAAAAGAACGGCAACCCGTGCGCGAACAATGACGGTTTCTGTTTCAACGGCATCTGTCCCGCGCTGGACTTGCAGTGCGAAGACGTCTGGGGCTACAACGCCAAAGCCGCGGATAAAAAGTGCTTTGAAGAATTTAATCCCAAAGGAATAAGCAACGGAAATTGCGGCGTTGATGCTTCCGGTCAGCTGATCAAATGCGAGCCCGAGTAAGTTTTGCCTGATCGTGCTACAGCACGACGCGGTGTTGCGCTCGTTTAACGGAGCTACGTTCCAAAACCCTCGTTTATTTATTCGCGTTTCGTTATCTTCTGCCATTTGATTCTTTTGCTTGTTTTCGTCTCATTGATATAGCCACCGTATTATCTTTTTTGTTAAAACACTCAAGAAATCGTCGGATGAAGAATTAAATTTCTTACCTGCCACACTGATAGAAAGATCGTTTAAAAAATTACTACACTTTATATTAAAAATTTTGTATGACAAGATTAATTGAGTATTTGTTACTCAATTTTCAAAGTTTACTACACAGAAAAAATTGTAGGAATGCATTTACTCCACGTGGTAATGCAGCGCCCCCAAATCAGCAGCTAGCAGCGTGCTCTCTATTTTAGCGACTGACTTTCCTAATGCAGACAACTGAGTGGCTAAAATTGTGCAAGCTGTAAATTATAACAAAGACCTTAATTATTTAACTTAAAACTGAATTGAATTAAATTCAAATTAATATTAAAAGAATGAACAAAAAACTAAACCAGCTTTCGTTATGTTTTACTATAATTAGAACAAAACTCTATACTTGAAGCAAATAAACTCGAGACAAGATTTATAAAAATAAATTAAAAGTTTATTAACAAATTTGAATGAAACTATAAACTGAAAAGGCTACAAGAGCCTGACTCGAGACAAAATTAATTCAATTCGTGATCAAGACACTAAAGAAAGACTTAAACTTAATCACTCACCGAGTAGATCACGCAACGTCGAAACCTCAAAAATCACATCGCCCAAGACAAGAAACCGAACCGTCCCACAAAGACTCAAAATATTTTAATTTCAAAAAAATTCAAGCTGAAGCCTTGACAGTTGCCAAAAGAAGAATGAACGCTGTTGCCCGAAAACTTTGGTCAACAGCGCCGTTGTCATGACAACTCGAAACTCCAAATCATTCGAATCTCGAAAAATTCAAATTGCTATACTGATGGCGCTCGTGACCTCTCGCGCTGAGTTTACATATGTCAAATCATAATATTTCGAATAATCTAACAATTCATAACAACCTTTCTTGACTGACAACCCTTCGTTCGAGCTGAAATGTATCACCTATAGATGAGTGATGAGTGAGATCAAAATAGTGTATCTGTAAAAAAACATGTTGGTTGAATTATTGATGAGTGTTTGTCCCCTATCATTTATTTTCATTTATTAATCTAACACTGTGTTAATTTGTCCCCCAACTTAGTTAAACTGGAAGTCAATACATATATAGAGGGTCAATTATTGTATAGGAAAACATGAAATGGGGGACAACAATTAAGGGACGAATGATTGAGAAAAAACTGTAACTGTAAGGGGATAAATATTTCTCTATCAGTTGAATAGAATTATGATGCGGAGGTAGATGAATCACTATTATATCAGATTTAGAAGGTCAGATTTGTACGAGATCGGTCACCGATAATGATTCAATGTTGAATAAATCAGTAGAGTAAGAGTTGAACTAACTGACTTACTAACATTGATCCTTAAGTCGACCAAACATTATTTAATATTAGACGATTGATTCAACGTTGATCAAACTATCCCGCAACTATTAAACACTGTAACTTAAACTTAACGTTCAAAAAACGTTCACCTTTTAACGTTGAAACTGCGTTTATTCAACTCTTAAGAATATTTTAAAAATGCGCATTTTAAATTGATCGACAATTAGTTATTTGCAATTGTTTAAATCTGAAATATAATTGTTTGAATATTTTATACTTCCTAATATTTTACTTACTGTCATTTTATCATAATAAATTTTCACCCTCTGGTTTCTAAAAGTTGATAATTTAGTCATTAAAATAGAATCCGCATTTCTCTTGGAAAATACTTTTTTTTTTTTTTCAAAAAAATATGGTAAAGAACAAAGAAACAACAAAATGATTTTTCATTAGAAAAGAAATTTTTTGGGAATTATTTAATAATCGATATAAAATAATTAACAATGGAGAACTACGAGTAATCGATAACCAGTGAAAATGAGAAATTAAATTACTCAGAATTCACGACACTAATACATGGTGCGAATGTTTTCTTCCGGAAAACATTTCTGTGTCATAAATTGAATAAATGCGATTTCTATTATGTCCACATCATTTTTATAAAATTTCGTAAGGAACTATATACATCAAAACCTCATATCTTTCGGAGATTCAATTTCAACATGTAACATTGCATAAATAATTACTTTGATTACACAAATTTCATTACAGATTGTTATTATTTTGTGCTATCATGTTACATCTAATTAAATTAAAGTTTATCTTTTACAGTACAAGAAAAAAAAAGAGAAAATAAAAAATGTTCATACTAAAAGTCATTTTCAGATTCTGCTATTCGGTTATTTTTCTACCACAGCCAAAGTATCGCTGAAAATTTTTGCCATAGCGAAGCGCATACACAACGTTATAAATTCTTGATTTTCTTAGCAAATGGTGTACCCGAAGCATGACGTATTACTTTTATTCGACAAGTTTAACTATTACAGTGATCGACACGCAAGCAGCGTATCGAATAACGTATAAAAGTCTATCCTTCAAAATGTTTACTACCTTCCAGTAGGTAAGCTTTACGTTCTTGATTGAAACTTGAAATTAACTTTAGATGAAGTGTTTACATTTATAATAGGTTTTTTCTTTTAAATAAAGCAACCACTTTATTGCTACTTTTTATTGAAACGCTTAAACGGAAATTTAATCAGGCATGCTTTGCACTCATAAAAAAATGATAAGTCTTCAAATGATTCCTTTTAAGATAATAACCGTGTTATCTCTAATATTGCAACGTTTAAAAAATTTCTTCCAAATGTGAAAAGTCGATTATTTTGGCCCATATTGTAAGTAATACTTTTTAGTAATTGTAACTTACTGGAAATTCTTTTCTATTTATTCATTTAAGAAAATTTAGCGTTTTCTTACAGTGCTGAAAAATACCATTCCGCACCCGTGAGAAGAAAAATGATAGTTTTGTAATAAGTGTTTTCATTATATTGAAGGGTTCGATTAAATTTAAATATCAATGCAATCTGTGAAAAATGCGCAATCAAAAATTAAGTGAATGGGCGTAATTAATA
>JABFOV010006814.1:0-10187 GCA_022817685.1 Aradophagus sp. ZL-2020
ACTGAAAGATGCGAAAATAATGAAAATTCCATACTTTGGAGATATACATGCGAAACGCAATGCGAACAAATGGTGCAGAGACTATACAAACGTTTATTTAGACGAAAATACTGTGCCATATACTCATTGGGTGTATTATAATAAAATTGAAATTAAAGTAATTTAATTTGATAATTTTGGTATTTTGATGCCTCCCAAGGAATCCGTAAAATCTTTCGGGCGTGGTAGCTTGAGAAAATATAATCGTGATAGATTTCAGGATTATGACACATTTAATTATGGTCATTTATGTTTACAATTCTTGTGTAATAAATAAATGAATGAATAATTACTTTAATTATAATATTAGTCACTGATTAAACATTGATTCTATTAAACTTACTCTGAACGGCAATAGTTCAATATTGAAATCAAATCATTACCCACCAATTGAACTATCTCCGCATAAAGATTACGCATTAGGACTTGTGGGATTTTTAACTTATAATGCTAGTCCTAATGTTGATGAGAGGAACAATATATTTTATGTTAAGAATAAAATAATAACGTTACCAATAAGAAGTTGTGAAATTGCTTTGAAATGCAATGTACTATGCACAGAAGATATTAAATTCACACCGACAGATTCTATTGTACATCTTTCAGGATTTATATCCAGAGTCCTTTAAGGTAAATACGAACAACATATCGACCTTGTATGTGAATATTAGTAAAGTTAATGCTATTTGAATTGAGTGTAATATCATAACTGGAGCATACATTAATAATTAGAAGCTGCACACAGTTCATCAGTTTTTTCCCACTGTAGCTCTAGGTTATAAGATAAACGAAGTACCAGCAAATGTCATTTATCTTCCGATCTTCGTGCGAGCAATAGATGAATTGCAAATTTAAGTTGTGGATGAAAACGGTGATTTAATTAATTTTAATGGAGAAACAAATAGATTACACGATAAATCAATATAATAATATGGGTATAGTTTTCAACAGAAAAATTAGAAAAATTTATAAAAACAAATAACCATTGCAAAATGTTATTAGTCAGAAAAGGCAGCTGAACGTGATAACACCAGAAAACGTGAAATTACTGCAAAGTTCAGGATTGCGTATAAAATCAAAAAAGAATAATGACTGTTATTTTTCAAGTATAATCACCAGCTGTTTTTGACGAATCAATTTCCAGTTATGAATTACAATCACATCAGCCTTATAATTTTACTACATTTAACAATGGCAATGAAATTAGAATCGCAACTCAGCAACGAGATATGTGTATTATACCGAGTAAAAGCTCTTTACGTGTATATGGCATACTTGGACATATTTTGTCAAATTTAACAAATGTTTATTCGTTAAATTATATACAAACATTTTATCAGTCAAATCTTTATGTTGCTTAAGAGGTACCCCTCCAATTTCAACTGCTGCATTTATTACAACATTCAAAACTTTGCAGAATTCATTGTTTGAACTATTCGGAAGACCCATTATCCATTCTTGCTTAAAACAAGGATGAATGACAGAAGCTATAGTAGCATGTCGACCTGTGCCTTTAATGTCATATAGATATCCGAATCTTTTATCCAAAGCATGTACCAACCGTTGTAACAGTTGTTTAACGTAGGTGAATTCCTGATTGGTTTCTATCATTTCAATCCATGTATTTCTTATGGACAAAATACTGGGCAACATGAAGCCATAACTACACGTCAAATCCCCCTGTAAAAAATCAATATAAAAAGCTAACGGTTTCGTGATCATAAGATACTCCTCTGAGTATTCAAAATCTGAACTTGTTAGCCTGTCTTGAATGTCAATTTCTTTGTAAAATTTGTTGGACATTTTGTCTTTTACGGATAAAACTGAATCTATCGCGTCGTACAGTGAATTCCATCTTACTACAGTGGGACGAGTCAATACAAGGCCGATATATTTTTTAATAACTTCAGCCGAGTTTGGAAAACTCTGCTTCTTCCAAATTCCTTGACAACGGTTAATTGATTTTGAATGTTGATTTTCGATTACATTCGATGCATCAATAATTCGCTTTGAGTCAGTTGTAGCGATTAAACTCAAAGTGTGACTCGCACATCGAACGTGATTTGGCAGAACAAACTCAGGTTCTTCTACAACGATGTACATTTCTTCATCAGGCAATTCATCGTAATAATCATTTACGTAATTTTGTGAATCCATAGAAATGTCCGAGTTGTCGGTAATTGTTTCAGTTGAAAAAAAGTTTATTTAAGGATGTTAATATTTCTTTTATTATATATAACTTGTAAACAAAGTTAATATATTATAAATGTTATCAGGAACAATTTTATATTTGTGTATTTTAAATTTATTGTGAATTCGAGCATTTTAAGAAAAAAATGTATAAAACAATTGATTTTTAATTGTCAATAGTTGAGTTCTTTTTAAAGATATTTCATCACTCTTTTTGTTTATTGAAATCTAGATATTGTTTTGTAATTTCTAATAAAAATTGGAATAATTTAAATGATGTTTATCAACAATGATCAATCTCAAAATTTATACACTCAGAGAAATTTTTTATTAATTAATAATTGCCATTAAAATGATTTAAATTTACTATGTTTCGTAGTAGAGTTATAACATAACAAAAACCTTACTCTCATTAATATTATATTTTTAAACATTACTCGAATTACATCACTTTGTACTACACGTAATCTTCTTTTTTAAAGCTCGATTATTAAAATTTACTACGTATAGTAGTAAATAGTTCTAATAAAAGTAGTATATTTTGTACCTTTTTTGTAATGTTCCAAACTTGCTACAGAAACTTGTAATATTTAATATTAATAAAATGAATTTTTAAATGTTTTTTCTATCAGTATTTTAAATTTTTATTTTATACTGATGAAGCGTCCTTAAAAAAGTTCTCGAAATTAATACATTTAATATAATGTTAAAAAAGGTTTAAGTAATAAAATTTTTTATAACTAATTTTCATATAAGCGTTACTAAATAAAGAATTATTAAAATCAGATAAGGTTTATAAGTTTGGATTCCATGTTCCCTGAACGCTTCACTAAAATTGCTGGCGTTGTCAGTCACTGTGGAAATGACCTTTTTAGCGATCAAACGAAAGCTTGTGTGGATATCATTTAGAAGCTCCTCTACTTTGTCGGAAGAATGAACTCCGCTGAAGCGACAACAGGCTTTAGCAGCGGAATGTCTAATGAAAATGTTAGGATCAATCTGTGAACAGAAAAGTGATTTGATAATAAAAACAAGTAAGTTTGGTGGTAAACACAATTTTCAATTATTTTATTATTTTCAGTTTTTTTACCCAGGGGCCCGTGTATTATTACACAGGGAATCGTGAATAATAGAATATATAATGCGTAATTGAAACTCATTCCAAAATTAGCTTTGACATGCATGTAACAAGATATGTGAATGTTTAAAAAATAAATTCACTTCACATTGTAATAGTCTAACACAAGTTTACAAAATTAATATAATTAAAGTGTGGAATGGCTAACAGAAACTGTTTATATTTTTAAGAAATTTGCAGAAAAATAACAAGTTCTATTGGCTCTTCAACATTATTTCTGCAATCACAAGGAACTTTAGATACATTACAACTTTAAAATTTAAGAAAAATATAAGTAGTAAAAACTAACTTATATTAAATATATAAAATGAATTTCAAGGTTTACAAAAACATAATCTGTTTAGTTATTATAATATTTATTATTATAACAATGAAATAAAAAAAGAAATTACGTCCAAGAGCACTAGTGCGCCCGAAGTACGACATTTTACGAACCGCGAGAGCGGCCCGTAAGTACAACTTAGGCCTGAGGATATGGTTCCACTTTAATCCGCTCTCAAGCTATATGTAAATATTTGTAGTTTATTAGTAATTTAAATCTACTTACTCAATGCGCTGTTACTCTTAAAAAACTTCGAATATGCGCAGACCAAATATCTGCCGTTGTAGAGATTTATTTTATTTTGCTCAATTCAGATTTGATTTTAGCCATATCTCGTTAAAAATTTTCGTCGATTCTTCTGCCTAATGGTCTTCTAGATTTGTGTTTAAATTTCTTTCCTCGTATTGGTAAGTCTGTCAAAACAAAGCATATTTAAATATTATTCAACAAGAAATTTAAGTCAATATTCTACATATTTAATATCATACATGCTTAGTCACATGTTAATAAAATTAAGGTAATCCTTGAGGTCTTTTATTATTATATTAGTGTTTTTGAGAATAATACTGTACAACTATAATAAATGAATATAAACATATTTGGTTAATGGTATCACTGTAAGAAAATGTTGTTTATGTTGTGAATATTAGATTTTTGTTCTTGTTTGAATATGCAAACTGCAAAATTGTGTTATAATCAGTTTGTAAGGTTATTAGCGCGTGAGCGACGGCGATGACACGGATCGGGGAATAAGCGGGGGACGCGAGGGATGAGCAGTTCTCCCTAGGCCGAGAGAGAGTCGAGACGTCGGGAGCTTGCTTGGAGAAAAAGAGCGGGCGGTGACGGAGACAATTTGGAAAACGGTCGGAGACGTCGGTAACGCGTGAGAGAAGAGCGATACGAGTCGCGCGGGATTAGAAACGAATCACCGAGTCGCGAGGATCGCCAAAACTGACGCGTGAGGCCGGTTGCGAATCGAGAAGCTGGAATGGGGCTCGGTCGAAGTATCTTGCCGCGATAAAGTTCGCAATAAAGATTCGGTTGCTTGATGAAACAGATCATTTATTATTCCCTCAGCCAAACCCCAGCAAAACAACTTAGTTTATAACAATCTAGGTGTGGGGTAAAAATCTCACTTTTTGGAAAAAACGATGTGTCTCCTCGTGTCGGGAAGAGAGATCGCGTGATACAAAATGGCGGCGAGAAAACAAAAGAACACCGATCGAGAACTTTCGATCTTTGACGAGTTCGAGCAGTTCCAAAGGGGCCATAATGCGGACGCATTATTTTCACCGGTGAACTCGTCGATCTTCAGTTCAACAGTAGTACAAGGAGCTGCCAAAAATCCTGTGACGACGGATTTTTCGCGTATCGTTCCGGAACGGCACATGGCGGGACAAACATCGACAAATCATCCGAGTGTACACTTTAACGATAACATGGTCGATTTGTCGGACGTATGGCCTAACGCGACTGCAGAACATGCCATGGGAGATCGTACCGTCATTGACAGAGGTTGGCAAAATTCAAGGCTGCAAATGAATCTGGAAGAAAACGAGTCGGTACGACAAGAAAATATGGCAGCGCGCGCAGCGGCGGACGCGGCGGCAGTCGAAGTCGCGAGAGCCAATGAATGAATGAACCAATCATGGGCCATGACGACGCTCAAGCACCTATTTCGTCGCAGTTCAGTCAAATGCTGAGTTTAATGACGAGGCTAGTCGAACAAAACACAAATATGACGCAACAGTTACAATAAAAGACTAGTCGGCCCGATCGGGAATTTCATGTTATGCCCGATCTATCCAAGTCGATCAGCGAATTCAACGGAGAAGAGGGGCCAGTCGTTGCGAAAACATGGTTACAACAGGTAGAGGTCACTGCTCGACTACATAATTGGCCCGATTCATTCATCTTCGCCACGGTGAGTTGTCATTTGACAGGCGCCGCCAAATCCTGGTTTTTGAGTCGAAAACACGAGTTCGACGGTTGGAAATCCTGTAAAGACGCTTTTGAGAAAACTTTTGTGCGTGCGGTCGATCTCGCAAACGCCTGGGATCGAATGAAGGCCCGTCAACAGGAACCTAATGAAAAAGTGGCTACCTATTATCATGATAAGGTACGCCTGTGTCGACCCCTATCGATGTCATTCGAGCAAATTAAAAAGCAAGTCATTATCGGTCTGCGTTCCAAAGATATGATACTTCGTTTGGATGCCACACGTCACGCGGACGAAGATGATCTATTTAATGATATGCTTAGTGTCGAGACTATGTTACTCCATGTTGACAGCTCACATCCAGCCGAGCAGAAGGTGAACTTCGTGCGCAAAAATAGATTCGACAGAAGAACGGCGAAAGAACCAGACAAGGGCGACAGAGATAGAAGAGGTACAAGGGAAGGACAGAAATCGAGCGAAAGAATTTTGCGATGTTTCAAGTGTCATGGTACCGGCCACTTCGCCAAGGCTTGCCCTCATAAGTCTAATGACTCGACAATTAATCGAAACACTCCAGGCGGGGGAACAGCTCGTTCCGACCGTAGATTACCACCATCAGACCCCGGGGAAGTGCGAATGTTGTTACGCAACGACAAGTGTGTAAATACAGATGGCCTACAAAAATATTTGAAGGTGATTATAGTAAATGGCCAATCAATCCGAGCCATGATTGACCCCGGAAGTTCAGTTTGCACAGTAAAAGCCACCACCGTGTTGACTTATGGCTGGCCAATGGAACGCGAATCTCTACTGCTTGATAGATTTGGTCCGGAAGAAGAAGAGCCAGTAAAATCATGCGGAGTTACATACGCTGAGGTTATTGTAGATGGCGTGCGTTGTCATCGCGTGCCACTGAGAGTCATTCCAGACGACGTGCAGCCGTACGACATATTTATCGGTCGTACTCTCACCGAGCAGCCACATATTGTCTACGTCAAGTATGATGATCAGCTCGTGTTTCGTTCCCGAGAAGAAGTTGATCTGTCAGCTATCGAAGTTCCTGAAGGAAAATCAGTTAGTCCAATAATGATTTCCGAGAAGACAACTCTACAACCGAACTCGGTGAATTTTGTACGAGTGCGAGCCGGAAACCGTGTCTTTGACACAGGTTTGATCAATGTTGGATCTTCTGTTACGAAGGTCCGTGCCGATGACAAACTAACCTCTTAAGTTTGGTCCATCGATACTGTTCCCGAAAATCAACCTCGATGGGAGCCCATATTACCGGAGGAAGTTCAGGTTGATGATCACATCAACGCAGTTCTTCATCACATCAACTGATGTACTTCAAATGGACATCGTTACGAAGCAGGGAGCTCATCCAGTCAGCAGCAAAGCGTACCGAGCGACGACAGAAGAACGAGCGACAATGAAAGCGATCATCAGCGAATGGCGAGAACAAGGGATCGTCACAGATACTTCTTCACCCTACGCGAGTCCGGTATTACTCGTAAAGAAAAAGAGTGGCGAATCACGACTGGTCGTCGATTACCGTAAGTTAAACGCACAGACTCAGCGTATCCATTATCCTTTACCAAATATGGACGAATATTTGGAAACATTGTCGGGAGCGACTATATTCGCTGTACTTGATCTGGCACATGGATACCTGCAGGTACCACTGGCCCCACAAGCAAGACCGAAGACAGCGTTTATAACGCCCGATGACACCGGAGAATTTACTCGCGCGGTGTTTGGTTTGTCGAATGCGCCATTCTATTTTTCAAAGGTAATGGAATTAGCGCTGGGTCCGCTGCGAAATAAAATTTTAGTATTTTACCTAGACGACATTTTGGTTGTAGGTCGAAACTGGGAAGAGCTTATGTCACGGTTGAAGACCGTATTGGAAGCGTTGTTGAAGGCTGGCTTAACCTTAAAACTTGCCAAATGTAAATTCGGAATGCGTCAAATTGAATTCTTGGGTTTCGTGATAAATGCCAAGGGAATTAGCCCTGGGCCCGGTAAAGTTGATGCGATAGCCAAATTCCCAGTTCCGACTGACGCTCATCAGATGCGACGTTTTGTCGGCCTCACGAGCTTTTTCCGACGCTTTGTTCCGGGTTTTGCACAAATTGTGGCCCCGCTGACACAATTAACACGGAAAGATGTTAAATTTATTTGGGGCAAAGCTCAACAAGAAGCGTTCGATAATTTGAGAAGTAAATTAACCTCTAGTCCTGTTTTAGCGGTCTACTCTCCAAAGGCAAAAGTAACTGAGCTACATTGTGATGCGAGTAGCGATGGCCTAGGCGCAATGCTCCTCCAATCAGATGAGAATGGTCAGCTTCGACTGGTGTATGCCATTAGCAGACGCACCTCGGAGGTCGAGACGAGGTACCATTCAAGTCGATTGGAGCTGATGGCCATAGTTTGGGCGGTTGACCGTCTGCTACAATTTTTATTGCCACTTCAGTTCACGGTTGTCACCGACTGTCAAGCTTTAGTCTATCTAAACGCAAACAAGTCGAGCACTCGTCAGGTCGCGCGATGGTTTGATGTACTTTGGGAGTACACTTTTGAGGTGCGGCATCGCAAGGGCGAACAGATGAAACACGTGGATGCGTTGTCACGTGCACCAATTCCGGCTAGCGAGCCGAGAGAAGCAAACTCCGAATCCGTGTTTCACATACTATGTTATGAGGACGAAGTGCTGTTGCACCAGCGAACCGACGAACAAATATTACAATTAATCAAAATTTTGGAAAAACCAGTAGAAGAACGAACGAAAGCGGAACGCGGTTTAGTTAAAGATTATAGTCTTATCGGTGGATTACTGTTTAAGAGCGAAAATAGAAACGGAAAAGTTGTTAATTTATATGTCGTACCTAACTCATTGTGTAAAGCCATTGTAATTAAACACCACGATATGCATAACCATTTTGGAGTAGACGAGACGTTAGAGCGAATTCGGCGAAGCTACTATTTTCCGCGAATGCGCGAATACGTGAAGCGTCACGTTAGTAATTGCCTGCCGTGCATTTTGACAAAAAAACATAAAGGACAACAACCGGGTGAGCTTCATCCAATTCCGCCAGCGAAGCGACCATTTGTGGTAGTACACGTCGATCATTTAGGTCCGTTTGAATTGTCGAAACGTGGTAATCGTTATGTTCTGGTTATTGTCGATAACCTGACCAAACACGTGACGTTAGAACCAGTTAAGAGTACTGATGCAAATCCGACGATTAAAAAACTCGAAAAGTTTATACAACGATATGGAATTCCAGACAGAATTGTAAGCGACCGAGGGACATGTTTTACGTCCAGTAACTTTAAAAATTTCTGTGAGAAATACAACGTCAAATTGACGCTCAACTCGAGTCGATACCCGCACGGTAACGGGTTGGTCGAGCGTGTAAATCAGACTATATTAGCCCCGATGCGTATAGGAGCCAATCCCGACGGGAGGTCCGAATGGGACGTTAATTTGAGGAGATTTGAGCAAGACGTCAATTCGACGATCCACAAAACCACCAATCGAACGCCATAGGAGGCATTGTTAGGGTATGTACCCGTCTTCGAGCCAGATGCGTTGCCAGAATTAACTGTGCATTCGGAAGTGTATACACCACCGGAAAAGATACGAAGCGAGATGCGTGAAACTGTTGTCAAGGCCCAAGCAGAGTACAAAGACCGATATGATTCTTCACACCGTGTCAATGTCAAATACGCCGTAGGCGACATTGTGTATGTACAAGCGAATCCGGCGGCCACGGGCGAAAGTTTAAAACTCGAATTGCGATATAAAGGTCCCTTTGTCATCGTCAAATGTTTGCCTAGTGACACGTATGAGATAGAAAGTCTGTATTGTAAAAGAAAATCGAATTATAGAACCACGGCACATGTAAGCCAAATGAAGATTTGGCGCGGCAATCTTGTAGATGACGATGAGAAGATGAGTGAGAGTGAAAGGGAAGATGAAGAGTATGAGAACCGGGAAAACACTATTGTCGACGTAGAAAGAGAGCAGGAGATATCTGAGTTAAAGAAAGAGAAAGAAATAACAGATGTAAAACGACCAAGGCGATTATCAAAAAGACCAAACTATTTAAAAGACTATGTATGAGCGCCGATACCGTTCGGATACACGATTCAAAATGTTTTCTTTTACCTTGTGAGATGAAAAGAACGGGTATTATTTTTATTATTTTTTTTTGTTTTGACTAAATTAGATATAGTACAAGCAGCCAATGTAAGGTTTAATCAGATGCGAAAAATAATTTTGTTATGGGCGAATCTATGTGGAAAATAACTCGAGAGACCGAGTTCCCGATGGGTTGACCGAATGTTATAATCAGTTTGTAAGGTTGGTAGCGCGTGAGCGGCGGCGATGAGGCGGATCGGTGAATAAGCGGGGGACGCGAGGGATGAGCAGTTCTCCCTAGGCCGAGAGAGAGTCGAGACGTCGGGAGCTTGCTTGGAGAAAAAGAGCGGGCGGTGACGGAGACAATTTGGAAAACGGTCGGAGACGTCGGTAACGCGTGAGAGAAGAGCGATAC
>JABFOV010006815.1:0-10187 GCA_022817685.1 Aradophagus sp. ZL-2020
ACCTCTTACGCTGAATTTAAATTTGTCCAATCATAATATTTCGAATAATCTAACAATTCATAACAAAATAAATTCAAAAATCCTAAACGTTGACTGACAACCCTTCGTTCGAGTCAAGAATCGCATCTAGCTCGACACTCCGATTGTTGTTAGTTAAACCGAAAACCATCATTCCGAAAACTCGAAACATCTCCGAATCCTTCCCAAAAAGCGTTTCTCCAGGATGTGGACAGGAACAAGGATTCAGGAATAAGGATGCTGGATTATCAGGGTTATCCAAATCTCGAATTTTTCAAAAGTTGAAGCTTCAACTCAGTCCCTTTCTTTCAATGCTCGAGAAGTCCCAAAATATGTAACATAATAAATTAAATGGAATGATTAGTAAATAATATAGACAAATAATGTCCTCGAAAATTTGATTCTTTTGGCAACTCAAAATTCAAAATTCTAAACCGAAAATTCAAACGAAAATTGGAACATGGCAAAATGCCATATTACAGAATATGTATTTGTATTTATATCTATATATAAGTTCTGTTCATATTATTTTTTGAAAATTACATATTTTTTCACAGTCACATTCATTTTTACATACATTTTGTAGCAAGTAGTTAGTTTTTTTTTAATATACACTAAGTTTAAATTTTAATGATAAATATGCTGCAAGACTTGGTGTACAAATATACTCAACAACTTTTTTGAGGAAGCATGCATTTTGTAGATAGTAATTAATTAATCGTAATGAAAAAAATGTCATATAATTATTCATAGAAAAATTTTGTACGTTTATTTATTTCTTTGAATAGGTAGATAGAAATTAGTATTTCTGTTTTAAGCAGAAATCTTAAGCATTTATTTCTGACATAATACGTTTGTTATTAATCTAAAAAAGTCAATTTTCAGAATGTAACTTTTTTTAGTCTTTGCAATTGCTGCCCTTAAAAAAGGGTGCAACTACATGTTTACGGTGTATTTATGGATGCTGATTACGAATCTGAAATCAAAACTTGGCGTTTTCTGATGGCACAAAAGATAAACATATTTTTATTTTTTCCAACCATTCATAGACATTGAGTGACATAAATTTTACATCTGTAGTTGCGTCCTTCTTTAAATATCACATTTATGTTAAATTTAATGTTACGTTAAACACCACACCATTGAAACCTATATACTCCCCATTTTAATGGTTTCAATACAGTAGTAGAATATGATAATTAACGTTGATTGTTTGTTTAGTTTGTTGTGGGAGCGTAGCAAGGAAAGCATAGCGTGTGGCCGAAGCAACGTGGGGTGAGGGTCCAGGGTCCGCAGTCTCCGGCGGGAGGTTTGGGATCGTTGTCTCCCGATTAAATATACAATACTAAACATACTTTTCCTTTTTCTCTTACCGACATTGATAAGTGTCTACATTTTCAGTGATTTTAACGCCAGATCGCCTAAATGGGGTATGACCACGACGGACACCAGAGGACGAGAAGTGTTGAAGATGGCTGCCGGACTGGGCCCAGTGATTCTCAAGTCGGCGATCGTTCCGAACTTCCGGCGATCGGGATATACCGAAACCATCCCGGATATCTCAATGTCGTCGGAGGATTTAGCGCAGCGTGTCACCGGGTGGAGAGTCATCGAGGACTACACGGGCAGCGATTATGAATAGATTGCGTTGAAATTAGATTCGAACAGAAGAGTGCGGAACCGCAACACGAGATGTTCCCGTCGGTAGAATGTCAAAAGACTAGACGAAGCGCGCCTTGTCACGGCCTTGGGACGTGGCAACGGCGCAGCCATCTGGCTTGGGGGCAACCATGAAACCGGACTCCACACAGAGACCAAAGTGGAGAGTGTGATGCGGCTCTTGCACGACGCGTGCGATGCTTCCATGCCCCGGATAGCGAGCACGCGACACGGTAGACGCGATGTGTACTGGTGGCCGGTCAAGATCGCCGCACTCAGACGCGC
This sequence comes from Aradophagus sp. ZL-2020, assembly GCA_022817685.1. Taxonomy (NCBI): domain Eukaryota; kingdom Metazoa; phylum Arthropoda; class Insecta; order Hymenoptera; family Scelionidae; genus Aradophagus; species Aradophagus sp. ZL-2020. The sequence goes on from JABFOV010006815.1 coordinate 1,963, forward strand.
CTACCTCAGATTTATTAGGATAGCGCAGCGGGCCTGGTCCACAGGGAACGTTGCACACCTAATCTAGCAATACAAACAGGCGAGCAAGTCTCTGAAGATGGCCATAAAAAGCAGTAAGAGGGAGAAATATTTGGCTCTAATAAAGGACGTTGATCGGGATTCATTGGGACTCGAATACAACATCGTCACTCGTAATCTCGGGATCAACGGCGTCGTGGGGGAGCTCAACGAGCGGGCGATGAAAAACATCGTCGACTCGCTGTTCCCATCCCGTTCGCCGAGACCTCCGTAGACTTGGGAGGTCAGCGGTGACTATGTACCGCTCTTGAGAGAGACGGACCTCCACGTGCCAGTGCGCTCGCTGAAAAGTGGAAAAGCTCCGGGTTCTGATGAAATCCCGGTCGAAGTACTCAAGGCGACGGTAAAACATCAACCGAATCTGATGATCGGCATGTTCAATGCATGCCTGAGAAAGAGAATCTTTCCAAGATGCTGGAAGAGGCAACGGTTGGCTCTTATACCCGGGGATAAGGGTGATCTGTCGGCGGACACACCACTGTGTATGCTGGACACGATCGAGAAGCTATTCGAGAAAATACTGCAACCACGGTTGCAATAAGACGTGCAGGCGGGAGGCGATCTGTCCGAGAGGCAATTCGGTTTTAGGACGGGTCAGTCGACAATTGTCGCGACCAGCTTGGTCGCGCGGGTGGTCCGTTACTCGTTACCATCGACCTACGAAATGCCTTTAACTCAGATGCGTGGACATGCTGGGGGAAATGAAAAACACCTTCCACGTCCCCCTGTAACTCCTCCGCATCATGAGGTACTACCTCCTCAACCGGACCCTGGTGTACGATACGCCAACTGGCATCCGGTCAATGAACATCACCTCTGGGCCGCGCAGGTATCTATCCTCGGACCGAGTCTCAGGAATATTGCTTATGATAACATTTTCCGGCTGAGAATGCCCGAGACTGAAGTTTAGGACAATTTGCCAAAAACAATTTGTCGAAAGACAGTTTGCGGAAAACAATTTGCCGAAAAACAATTTGCCGAATTACTATTTGCAGAAATTTCCTATAGTTTCATAATACCCTACGCTTTAAAAATTCTGGTTACTAGGGGTGCGTGGAAATGTTAGTGAATTAGAAAAAAAAAAAAAAAAAATACTAAACGACTGTGGGGATCGTGGATACTGGAGTGTGTGGGAATGTGAGTGCATTAAAAAAAATTAAAATTATTAACTAAAATACAAATATTTTTTCGAGTTTAGGACAGTTTTGAGTTTAGGACTGGCAATGATCTGGCGAGGAGTCTGGTCCATACTAATTGCCTGATGGAATCCGTCTCGTATTCGTACGGCAAGTAGTGTGGCAGTTATCTGGCAACGTATCTGGCGAAAGTCTGGACTTGTTCCACGAGCCGTACTATTGAAAGATGATCTTTTTTTAAATAAACAAATACGTTATTACCAAATTTTTCAATGATTATCAATTTTGTGGTATTTAGGCCGTTACATATACATACGGGAGCCTATATATATACGTAAATAATATATATGCAATGGCCTTAAGAGCATATTATTATTAATAAATGAAAAACTTGATAATTAAATATTTATTAGTTTAAAAAACAATCATACTTCTATAGTACGGCTCACGGAATAAATCCAGATTATTGCCGGACAAATACCATATAGACGCCAGATTAATGCCCTACTCATTCCGTCAGGCAATTAGTCTGGGCCAGACTCTTTGCCAGATTATTGCCAGATCATTGTCAGACTGATTTGTTCCATGCGGGTGTTGTTATGATTTTTTATTGTTTTTCGGCCAATTGATTGTCGGCAAATTGCCCATTTCGGCAAATTGTATTTTCGGCAAATAGTCCGCTTCCCCCCGAGGGTGCGTTCCTGATTGGCTACGCGGTCGATGTTGCTGCCGTAATCGAGGCACGCAACGTGGAAGAGGCACAGCTGACGCTGAACCAGGTAATGAGGCACGTAAACGCTTGGTTGAGCGAGCACGGGCTTAACCTAGCCCCAGAAAATGATGAGCTACTGCTGCTGACTCGTGAGCACATATCGACGATAGTGCCGATGGCGGTAAACGCGACAGTTGTGAATACAAAGCCAGCTGTCAAATATCTGAATATTGTGTTCGACACGAAGTTGAACTTCGGCGAACACATTAAAAGAGCATGCGATCGCCCCTCCCAGATGACGGCGTCGATGACTCGGCTAATGGCGAACATGGAGGGCCCTAGACCCTCGCGTCGCTGTCTGCTGATGTCAGTGACAAACTTTATACTTCTGTATGTGGCTGAAGTCTGGGCAGACGCATTGCTACAGGAAAGATGCATGCAACGCATGGGTGCGGTACAGAGGCGCGCTGCTGTCAAAATCACTTGTGCCTATAAGACAGTATCTGAACCTGCTGTGCTGGTGGTGGCCGGGGTTATATCGGTATACCTGCTGGTACAGGAGAGGAACATCATATACGAACAACGTAATGTCATCGACGCTGAGCGGGCCCGAGAAGAAGCGCGCAGCTGTAAAGGAGCTTCAAGCTATGAAATCAGGGCTGGAAGAACAACCTCTTCGAGGCTGCAGGTAAAGACGCAATCCTGAAGTAAAGCGAGACTGGATCCGGGGTGGATTAACGTCGGACGGAGGAAATAGTGGGTTTTTTTTAGTGTATAGGATACTCACACTATCGCAGTTCTAAGTGCGCTGGGGTCGCGGCGCCGATGATGGGTTCTTTTTCTCGTTATTTCTTAAAAAAAAAACTATCATTATTGTTTAATTAACGTTGGACGTTAATATGTTTTTACCATATTAATATTAATTTTAACACTTTTGTGTTAACATTTTTTTATTGCTTATTTGATATTTACTATTCATGTAGAATACTTCAATTACTTTTCTTCGATGCTTATCGAAAAGTCATAAAAGTTTGGAGTTTAGTTTAGTTTTGATTATATTAGTTTCTTGTATGGTTATATTCTTTGTTCGACTTGTTTTGCTGTGTTTAAATCAACTATTCCAAAATGAGCGCTGTGTATGCGAGCCATTTTGAAACAGAGTTTCTGTGTATTTATCCAAAAGGACCAAAAATGTCTTGTGCAGCTGCAGCCCGGTGCATGAAAAAGTTGGAATCGTTCGTTAAGAAGTGGGTAGCAAGATATAAAGCGGTACTAAATGTTGACGACCTTCCGGAACGAGGTAAACGCCGCTCAACGTCAAAATCGAATGATAAAGTAATTTGTGCCATTTTTCGAAAGCATCCCGACTATTCGCTGCGCCAAGTACAAGAATTATTATTGGAAAAAGGAATAAATGTAAGCCTGAACCTGATCCGACGACGTTTGGAGGAAACTGAAATCAAATATATGTTTACAAACTTGAAACTTTTTTTGAGTGAAAAGCACGTGAAAAACCGGCTCAACTGGGCAAAAGTAAATATTTATCGTCATTTATCGATAGTAATCTTTACAGACGAGTAATCGTTCCGGGTCTGGCTTCCAAGAAGGCATGTGTTGTGTACTAAAAGCAATCGCGTTGTTTAGCGCACAGTTAAACACCCTGTAAATGTCCACGTCTGGGGATGCTTCTGTTTAAAGGGTTTAGGTGTTTTGTATGTGTTTACGGGCAATTTGAACGTTGAAAAGATGAATGAAATTTATCGAAGGTGTTTTTTGAAATCTGCTAAAAGATGGTTTGGTCCAGATACAAGTGCATAGGTACTTCAAGAAGACAACGACCCAAAACATCGAAGTTGTGCGTATACAGAGTGGAAGCGTAAAAATGGCATCACCACAATGAATTTGCCCTATCAGTCGCCTGACGCCAATCCAATTGAAAACGTGTGCTCTCTCATAAAGATAAAAGTAAGGAGAAAAGGGGTTTACAATTTCAAGCAGCAAAGTCGACGGGTTCGAAAAATTTGGAGTTCTCTACCTTCGAAATTAGCAGAAAAACATGCCAAAAGTATGCTTCAACGTTGCCAAGCTATAATCCATAATAATGGGGACTAGACAACTTATTAGGTGAAATGCATTTCAGTTTAATATGTATAATACACGGTACAAATGTAATTTTAATTTCTTTTTTTTTTTTTTTTTTTTTCAGAGAAATAGACGACACGCTCTTATGGAATAGATTCTATTTCTATCATTTCAGTTGTAATGTAATGTAATGAACATATAATTTATGTGTACCATTGAATGTATAGCAATTATATTTAATGATGATTGTATAACATATTTTTAATTTTGTTCTTCGGTTTTTCTGTTCATTGGGTTTTTGACGGGATTTTTTTGTCTTTGGTATTTTTGTTGAAGAATTCGTTTAGGTACACCAGAATTAATTGTATTTTATCAAGTTTAATCAAGCCAGTAACAATGAATTTTCCAACATTTATTTATTTATGATAAATAATGCACTTTTTAATCTTTTTTTAGTATTTTTTCCAATTACGATATTTATAATTACAATACTTTTTATATTTAATTTTCATTAAAATGTTTACCCTTTGCAGAAATAACTGAATAATTTGTAGTAAAAATCAATGCATAATAAAAATTGATAGCAGTAATAATTTCAACAGTAAACAAAAAACGGCAATAAATTCAATATAAATTCCAATAATAAATTCCAATAATAATTTCACTATTACAAATTAAAAATAATATTCAAATGACTTTATTGATGATTTTAGTGATTCCAGTATTTTTCACACTATCATTTAGAAATATAAGATATAAGATATTTGCATGTTTTAAAAACAAATCAACAAATTTTCAAAAATAATTGAAACCATTGAGCGGTACTGTGTGCATTTAGTACCATGAATATTATTCAATTTGAAAATGATTGTTAATGCTCAAAACAAGCTATTTGAATGATCAATGTTCAACCGGTTGTGGAAATTAGAAAATCGAGATTAGAAAAAAATGTTACTTTGACTTTTCTTCTTTTACTGTATGATTGATTATAAATTTATCTATGATACAAGAAAAGTTTTTTACAGTATCTTCATTTAAAACAAAATATGTAAAATTTTTCGGACTGCGTGGAATCTTCGCGAGATTAATGAAATATTCCGAAAATAATTTGAATCTTCGCGATATCGCATTGGTCGCTTTGTATCACACAAGATAATTAAAAATCAATAGGACTGATATTTTCTCGATCGCAAAATAATACTGGCCCTGCTTTCGTCGATTTTGTCTTAATCCTAAACTACAAAAGAAGAATTTCGATTAAAAGCGCAATAACGCCTATTTAAAGAACATGGGGGTTGTTGTATTTTTATTATTCTTAACGCATAACGTGATTCTCGAGCCTTTAAAATTTTCACGCATGGGTCCAATAAAAAAGAAGCCTGTTTCATAGGGGAAATGGACAATTTGTCGAAAATACAATTTGCCGGAATTGACAATTTGCCGAAATGGACAATTTGCCGAAAATCAATTTGCCGTAAGACAGTTTGCCGAAAAACTATAAGAAATCATAACAGGATGTCCTAAACTCAAAACTGTCCTAAACTCGAAAAAATGTTTGTATTTTAGTTAATAATTTTAATTGTTTTTTAATGCAATCAAATTTCCACACACTCCAGTATCCACGTTTCCCATAGTTGGTTAGTTTGTTTTTCTTTTAATGCACTCACTTTTCACGCACCCCAGTATTCACACATCCCACAGTTATTTAGTTTAGTTTTTTTTAATGCACTTACTTTTCCACGCACCCCAGTATCCACGCTCCATACAGTAGTTTAGTTTAGTTCTTTTTTAATGCACACTTTTTTTCCAAGCACCTCAATATTCACGTTTCCCACAGTTGTTCAGTTTAGTTTTTTATTCTAAGTCACTCACGTTACCATGCACCCTCAGCAACCACAAATTTCAAAGCGTAGGGTATTATGAAACTATAGAAAATTTCGGCAAATTGTTATTCAGCAAATTGTTTTCGGCAAACTATCTTTCGGCAAATTGTTTTCGGCAAACTGTCCTAAACTCATAAGAATTAAATGTTTGATTTTTGCTTGTAAATTGAAATTACTTTTTAATTATAAAAATATATATATTAATCTCGGTGAAAATATTCAATTGGCTAACATTACTTTCGAAATAATTATAAATAATTTATTATTAATCTCGGGAAAAATTAGTATTGCCTCACTGGATTATTTTATAAGAATGTTCAAATGTGACTGATGGTCCTAATTCTGCAGAGAATCACGATAAATTCAATTGGTATTTTCTTCCACTGTTCACTGTAGATGTCCAGCGTTCCCTCTGGAGCGGGCCCGGTGCGCCATCCGTCTGAATTCGAGACAGGCGCGTCTGACTACGGCAATCTCGTCCGTCCAGCAGTACATGGCGCGTCTAGCCTGTCGCGTGCTCGCTAAACGGGGCATGGAAGCGTCGCACGCGTCGTGTAAGAGCCGCATCACAATCCCCAACTCTGGTCTCTGTGTGGGGTCCGGCTTCGTGGTTGCCCCCAGTCAAGACGACCTCGTCGGTGTCGCGTCCTACGGCCGCATCGGCGACGCGTCCTAAAGCCGCAACAAGACGCCCTTCATCCAGTGTTTTGACATTCCACTGACGAGAACTTCTCGTGTTGCGGTTCCGCACTCGTCTGTTCGAATTTAATATAAACGCAACCTATTGATGATAGCTGCCCATGTTGTCCTCCATGACTCTCCACCAGGTGATACGCTGCTTCTTTCCTCCAACGACATTGAGATACGCAAAATAGATCCGGTATATCCTAGACTCCGAAAGGTTAGCACTGTCCCCGAGTTGAGAAACACCAGGCCCAATCCGGCAGCTATCTCCAACACTTTCCGTTCTCTGGTGCCCGTCGTGGTCATTCCCCATTCAGGCGATCTGGCGTTGAAGTCACCATCCACCAAAACAGGGCCCCTCCTCATTACGAACAATGTCATCGATCTCACTGAGCTATTTGCGGAAGTCACCTTGTGGTTCGTTAGGAGTGATGTAGGCACTCACCTTGGTGATGCCGCGAGTTCTCACCCTCGTGTCCTGTCCCATGGCCGTCCAAAAGATTCGAGCTCCAGACCCAAATAACGACGTTCCCTGAGCGGTCCGCGTAACACTGTGGGTCCGGTAGATCTCTGTATTGTTCACTAATAAAAACATGGATGTTTCGTGCTCTACAGCTAATTGGGGAAGCAAGTCGTTGCCACCAGACTCCTGTTCAAAATGCCCTGCAGGATCTGAGTCATTACCCACCATAGCCGACTTTGGCCGCATTCAAGGCGCATGCCTTAATGCTGTAAAGTTTCTTTTCCCCGGGATGTAAGATTTGGGCCCACCTGCCAAGTTCAGTTCTGCGCAAAAAATGCATCCTGCCGTAGTAGCAGTGTAGGCTTTTGCCTTGTGGCCAGCTTTGCCGCATTCAAAGCAGTTGTCATGTCTGGCAAGTACTTTGCAGTCCCGAGCTACGTTTCGTACCCGAGGCACCTAAAGCAACGCGCCACGGTAATGCGCCGCTTGATTCGACAGATCACCAAGCCGTCCTTCAGTTTTTCTCGTTTTAAAAGCTATTCCGCGTCGGCTTTGTCGATCTCTACCACGGCCGGTCTTGGCCCCCTCTCGTTATGCGCCAGCAATGAAACTCGCCATGATGAGTTGGACGTTGCCTGCCTCAACTCACTCTCCGAAGAGGCCCTGACTTCGCCAACTTCTGTCGAATCGTTGAGGTGACTGATTTCGAGGATTGTTCATGGTGTGAGGCGACGTACACTATTTAATTTAATCAACACTGTATCCAGCTCTTCTCCAAAAGGCGTATGATCTTTTGTGGCCGACCTAGTTCAAAGTGGACGTAACCGGCTCCGGTCTTCCTGACCCACTTGATAGTCGTATCGGTCTTATTGTGGTTCATCTTGCTCCTGAGGTTTTTTAAGACCTCGGAGTATGTCTTTCCGTTGGCTGGCGGGATAATGATGGCCGTCAGACGGGGTTTCCCCTTCGCTTTTTCTGGCCTTCGACCACATAACGAAGGATTCGTCTTCTTCTTCTCTTGTCCTCCGGCCCCGAAGGGGGTCGAAGAGGGAGGGGCCCACCTAGGGGGGGTCAGGAACCCACAGATTCCGGGGAGTAACGCCCCCGCGGGATACCCCAGTGCAGCCTAGGCAAGCTGGATCCGTGATGCTGACAAAGTGGACTTTTGCCGGAAAACTGAGTCGGTT
>JABFOV010006816.1:0-10186 GCA_022817685.1 Aradophagus sp. ZL-2020
ATTTTAAACGATAGTTTAATGATTCAATGGGATAAATAACAGTTTATGCGCTAGTTGTATATTATCGCTGACAAGTCTAGTCATGCTGATCATTAGTATAAACTTAAAGAAATTACGCGTAAGTTATGAGCTATGATCAAGTTAGTTAAAAGATAAACAGTTAAATTTAACTAAGTATTCTTTAAAAATAAAGTCAGTGATGATCACTAAAATGTTTCTCAAGATATTATTTTTTTTTTTCAAGCAGAAGACGGCCAACGGGGTGTAGAGGGGTTTCGGGGGGCCGGAGATTTGTATAAAGGACAGTTCGAAATTTGTTTTCGGGCGAACTAGTCGGGGATTTTTTTCCTCGACTTTCCCCCCCCCCCCCCCCCCACATCGTTTCTTCCGTAAAAGGAGTTATTGGAGTTGTTTTTTAAAACGGCCAATTTTCGGTAGTTAATTTGCGGTTGCGAGGATTCGAATGTAAATAAGAATAGGTTCCGAGTTCTATAAATCGCCGAAAGATAACTTCGGTGTTGATTTTAATTTTTCTTATTTTCTATTTTTTTTTTTTTTTATTGTTGTTTAGTGAAATGAAATTTGACTGTTGGATCATTAAAATTTGTGCGCGCTTTGAAGTCGGATGTGGAAGCGCGTGTACTTACATATCGAACAGGTGTATGGTGACTCGCGTCGCCGCTTTGAGCACTTCCAAATGTTCTTTCAACGCCGCCGGATACAGGATATTCGCGCCCGCGTCTTTCGGCGTTTGGATGACGAGCTGATGCGTGGAAATCGACGCCTCCCCGAGCGCCTCCGACGCGTAATCCAACTCCTTCTCTAGTCTTCCGCCTTCTGCACAAAGGAGATAAAAATGAGAGGACGTTGTAAACAGTGGCTCTTGACGGATTTTGAAACGCGAAGACGCTGATTGTTGGTAGTTTGTGTTTTAAGGATGTGACAGAGAATATTGAAAAATCCAACCAAGAGAAAAGTTTATTTTTACTCAATCTTTTGTACTTTTTTGTAAATCAACTTGAACCAAGAAAAATGTATCAATTTACTCCCTTGAAAGTATATAACTTTGTTGCATACTGATATCCGTTATTTGTCTAGAGATTAAAAAAAATGTCGTCTAACTTCAACATGATTTTAGTAGTTTCTAAATTATTTCATATATGTATTCATTGGGTCTCTGGAGTAAAGTCGTACTTTTCTTCCTCGTCTTGGACCACATCGAATCTACAATAAGAAATTCTGTGAGAAAAAAAAGATACAAAATATCATATGACGCCTTATTTTCTTCATAAGGTAAAATGTCTCGTACGTTTGTCAATGTGAGATCAACATTGATTAGTTATATCTTCAACAATAAATTTCGTGCAGTGCAAGGTCTGACCAACCATTCCAACTCTAAAAATTCTCCAAATAGAAAACATAAAGTCAAAGAATGACTCCGTCTAGCAGATTAAACATTAATTTCCGTCGCGTAAGGATCGTTTGAAATTACGTCCGTTGGACTTTCTTCCGGAATCGTATCTTTTTCGGGGGGTTCGGAGACTCCGTTGGAGACAGTTTTCACGTGGCGGCTGCTCTCGGAGCTGTGCAGCTGAGGAGTCCGGGGCCGCGGGCCGCGGCCATATTTAGAAACGTGTTTCGGCTGAAAAAAAGGACGGGGACCCGATTTCGGCGGTTCGCGTTACAAAACGAGCATGCGAGCGGCGGTGTAGGAGTTTCCACGAAGTATTTATGTATATGACCGTTTGCCGGGCGATCGAGTGCCGAGGCCTCGCCTAGCCGGCGGATTTCACCGTCAAAATGCCGACGGCGTATTTGTTTGCTCCTCCACGGCGCTGCTACTCTCGAGACCACCCGTGCCGATGCGCGCGGCCCGAGTCCCGCCAGGGGTTCTCAACCCGGGCTCCCCCGGCTACACGTGACAATTTTAACGAACGTCCCACACGCGAGCGCACCCCTCCCTCCCCTCCCGTCGCCCATCCACCCCACCACCGCCGCTCGCCTCGTTCCAATGAAGTAATATTCCCGGCAAGGAAACGAACGGACGGCCCGCGTTATCGCCCATCTCCAGTCGTGATCGGCTTATTCGGTTTCGGCAATTGGATCGTAAACCAGGAATTCGCCGTCTGCTTCGTTAAACGACCACGGCCGTCTCGTTTTCACGAGCGACTTTCGTCGCCGGCGGCTCGCGCCCAAGTTTAACTCGTTCGGCGCTCTCACGTCGCCTATTCGTCGCGCCGTGTCACGAGGACCGTAAACCTCGTGACTCCGCTTATACTCCAGTTAGATAAGATTCCGTTCGACGGGAGGTTAATAATGTCGGCGTTTTATTTGGGTCGGGAGAGGCGAATGGCGGGAGTAATGGATTCTTGGCGTGAAATGGATAGTTTAAGAGACTCGTTAGAGGGAATGAGAATGGTACGTTCTGTATTGAGGGAGTTGAACGTGTAAATTGTCCGTGGTGTATGGGACTTGCGAATTTCGGTCGAAAGGCAAAGTAAAATTCCAACAATTTTTATTTCAACTATTTCAAAGCTGTGCAATTTTGTAATGTAACATATTTGTAACTGTATTTGATTTGTTGTTTGATACTTTTATGTAATTTTTGCGTAGAAAGTGTTTTATTACTGTATTTTTCAAATTGAAGTATACAAATTGATTTCTTATTTACGGTGATCAGTTGCACAGACGTATTTATATGAGTATTCATATTCATTCCAGAACTTTAAATAACCAACTCTTAATGACTGAAACGTCAACTTGGTTATATATATTTTTAGACAACTGTTCAAAATAAATTTTTAACTTCGAAGGAACCGATCTTATTTAAATTCACATTTTTCTATCTTTACACAATGACTTTACGGAGAGCAAAAATGAAAATTAAAAAATAAACCCTCATTCGATTGTTATAATTTCAGCCATGCATTCTAATTACGTGATTACAAATCTCAATGGCAATCGGTTTCAATCATTCTTTTTGGCTAATTCAGACAAGTATTATTGCAACCAGTATAATATCGCTGATTATTGATGAAAAACTCCGTTTACTATTTTAAAACGACTGTAGAGTAACCTCGAGACTTTCTCATCGCGAGTTCTGTTTTTCAATCGAACGTGACTCCGCGGACGAGGAATCTACGACGTGAAAGGAAAGCGCCGTCGAAAAATTGGAGGCGAAATGTCAGGCCAACTGGGAACCGATGTTTGTTTCGACTCCGTCAGCGTAACGAAGGCCTCGATTCGGACCGAGGGACTTACCCCTGGCAATTGCCCCCCCGCCTGCCCCCTGGTGCCCCTCCCATCATTCGTCCCGACTCAACCGTCGATAATGCTCGGGTGCCGGAATGTCTGATTCGGCGAGCGTTTTGTTCTCATTGCGCTCGTAATATAATAAAACGTATGATGCGTTTCCGCCGAGGTCGATGTTTTGCGGAACAATTACGGTAGCCGGAGGGCTCGGAGCTCCGAAAAGGACGGACGCCGAGCGCGGCCAGGCCGAGAAATAATTACAGAGACGCGCCGTCGATAAATCAAGACAGTCCTTCTCTAGCCCTTAGCTCTTTCTTCGGCCGTCTCTCGTGCCGCACGACGCCAAGCTGAGCCCTGCTCGACCCCCCCTTACCCCCCGCTTCCCGCGCAACGACCGTCTTGCTTCTACCCTCTACTTTCGCCGTTTCTATCCCTCTTCTTTCGCTCAGCCTGTCTCTGTCGCCGAGTCTTCTTGAATCGCCGTATGACGTTTATTAAATGTCCGTATAAACGTCAGTTTAGTGCATCAATAACATGCATTCGGTGGTTTTAAATTATAAATATTGCTTAGTTGAAGATTGAGGCAAACGTGTTAGCGGATGACGCGATGAACAGATATGTCTTGACAAGATATTTATTATTTAATTTACTCTATTTTTTAATAACTTTTTAAAAACATTTGCAAAATGTTTTTTGTGAAACTTTTTTGTAAAGTAAAGAAGAATAAGTCTTGCAAACAAATTTGTTCTTATGTTTTTAAAAAGTAAATTTTTAATAGGTAAAATAATTTAACCTTTTGTAAATATTATTTTCATGAGTATTATTACTCATTACAATAAAATCACATATCTCTTACTCAATTCAATGGTAATACAAATTTTCAAATCTCCCTCCATCTAACTCATCGTTATAAAAAAAACTTTAATTGAACCTTTAATCGTCGTCCTCAAATCCTCAACGACATTTATCACCGTTTGCAACCCTCCGCAAACGTCAATTAAACCTACTCCACATCCCAGACATTCCGTTACGTCGAATCACCGAACGTGACCTTTGACGAGCGTCTTGGCGCAGCGGCCGGTTTACGGCTTTGTCACGAAGGCACGATTTCCGCGGCGGGCGCGCCGGCGCCGTGACGTCACGCGTAAAATTGCTTCGTTATCGTGGCCCGGCTAATTACGCCGTTCCGTCGCTCGCGCGCGACCGCCCGACCCTTCAAACGGAAAGTAGGTAATTCGCACACACGGCTACCGCGGTTACGCGCTCGACCGGCAAGTTTCGCCGACCGGTTGTTTCGCGTCCACGCCATTCGGTTCGATTGATTCGCGGAAAAACCACGGCCCGCCGGCAATCGGCCACTTTTCGCCCGGGCAATTGCACGCGCGTCCTTGTTCGTTCCTTATCTCGACTTATTCCGACGTTTCGGCTTTTACCACCCGGAACGATGCAGGTGTTCGCGCGCAGCTTATTTGTAAGTCAGGGTGCTTTCGACGAACGTTTTCTCAAACATCGGACGGCCGGATTTTATGCCCGGACGTTAATTTCGGATTCCTTCCTCCTTTCGCTCCGTCATTTGCCTCCCCCCGTTTCTCGGACGGCTCGCTTTTTTATATCTCTAAATCGACTGTATCATTAATATCGTAAAATATCGGAGCCGGCGGAGGTCTCGGGGCGAAATGACATCCGCAGGTGTCCGTCCGAGTTTACGGCCAACGGTTTATAGGCTCGTTTGATTTCGATGCCGGAGATTTAGCATGGCTGAAATGTCGGCGCAACGAAAATCCCATTGCCCCCAATTAATGCCGTTTCGAAAGATACGTTTCCGAACGATTCGTGCGATCGCAGAAACGATTTGTCGTGCCGGCGGGAATGCTAATCGCGCTGCGAGAGCGGATTCGGTTTCGTCTAACAAAATCGTTTGCTTGAATTATTTGCGATAAAAGGATCTAATAGAAGATCATTTGGTTCGTATCTCAGAGCATCGGTTATAATTAAAACGTTCGATTCATATTTCAAATCCAGCCGGTGGTATTAACAAAATGCCAAGTCGATTGGAAATCGACTCTGAAAAAACTAAAAGTATCCAACTCGTGTGGAATTAAAACTGCACTTTTAATGTATCCAAAAATGTTATAAAATTGATTAAAACTTTTCCATCCGATTTGCACTTTGATTCGAGTTGCTCTTCACGTCGATTAACGTTTAAATAACGTTTCCGTAGGCTTAAAGTTAAAACTAGCACTGGACAAGTCACCTAAAATCAGTGTCCAGCAGAAAACGACTTAATCTTTCAATTCCGATGACAAATGATCGGAAAAATGTGTATATACAATTAGCTCGCGAGCAAGTGACACACGTGCGGACAGCTTTACGGCGTGTGAAAATAAGCGGCGTTCGTTTGTATAAAATGGTGTCATTTTCCCCCGAACGTTACCACGCCCCGGTGAAATTTCTCCCGACTTTCGTGGAAAAGCGACGACAGAAAGGGCCCCGGAACTTTCCTCGGCGTGTCGCGTTACAAAAGAGCGGCCGCTTTGCCGGCCGGGCCGCGACCTCGCCGAGATTTATGTCCCGTCGAAAGGAGACGTGCGATGAAAATTAAACAACGCCTGCGTCCGTTTGGTCTAAACCGGCGAAGCGTCCTTCATTTTTGATTATAATGGCCGACGAAGAAAGCGCTTCCGGGAGCTATGATAATAGCGCGCGCTTCGACTTTTGTTGCGCCACGACTGAACGCTCTTTTCCAGCGCAAGTTTTCTTTTTTTTTTTTCTTTTTTTTTTATTTTTATTTCAAGTCAACCGGAAAGTAGGTGAAGATGCGGTTTGAGAAACTTGACGCGGTTTTCAGACAACTTAATTGCTATGTAGTTATGGCTAAAGCAATTGTGCAATTCGAGCAAACGTCGAGTCAGTAGAAACCGCAGAGATAAACGTCGATTAGTAGACACAAAAGGTATAGAATAACTCGGCCTGGTCTCTGGGCAACGATGGAACTTTCCTAGATACGTTTCAGCGAATTAAGAATGGAATACCTATCGACCTTTCTTTCTTTTTCTTCCTTTCTTTCTAAGTTAATGCGTTGGTTAGCGCGATTGTTATTTTTTACTTCCTTCGAGTAGCTTTAAAGAATTTGGAAATTTATTTAGTGACTGATGATTAGGGGTCTTGTGAGGCGATGTTCGTTTCGACGTTAACTTTAAAATCTTGATCCAACCTTTTCTCAATTTTAAAACAGCATCAGGAAATCTTGGTTAAATGTTTTGTTTCACTCTCAATAAAATGTCCCTTTCTTTAAAACATTTTTCATGTCTATGATACTAAAAGTATTGCCAATTGTCTTAAACGTTGAAAATGTTTCGAAATAAGTATCTCGTTTTAAAAAAATAAATTAATTTACTGTTCTCACAAAGTAAACTATATACTCTTGTTTTAAGCGAGTTGTTCTTAAACGATCATATTTGACAAAAAGTATTGTGGGTACATAATATACAAATTGAAACTTGTAATAATTACTCTGCTCTTTATAAAGAAAATTGGAGTTTTTTGCAAAAAAAAAATTAAAGTCTCTACATGTATATAACTTCTTAACCATCTACTCTCTCAGTGAAAATAATGTCGCTGAAATGCAAAGCATCTTCTTAGCGGTGCTCCGAAAAGTGGTTGCGTCACATAAACGAAGCCATCCGTTGATATTATTAATGACTGCAACTTGTCCGGCGGTCTGGGAACGGCGGAAGTGATTGGGCTGCGAAAACAAAGCGACGTCTCGGGCGGTCACGCGAGGCATCGTTGACCCTCGGGCCAAACGGGTCGTTTGTATACGGAGCAGGAACACATCCGCGATGTTTACTCGCGCGGATGGAATGTTCGCGCGGATGTTCCATTGAGCGCGTCTCCTCCGAGAGTAGCTCGCCGTGTAAAAGGCCTTTAAGGTCAAGTCGGCAGGCTCGACGGAAAGTCGGCTCGGCAGGCCGCTCCGCCGGCTCGCTCGGATGGCGCAGCGGGCCACCCACCGCGACCGTTCGCCGGAATCGAGCCCTATCCGCCGCCAGTGGCTCTCACGCGGATTCCGCGCGAGTTCATTCGCCCCGCCGCGCCGTCGGATCCCATCCCAATTCCAGCGACCGCTTTTCCTCCTCGTGCCACGCATTTTTCCCCCCTTCCCCCCTATATTCCCGTCGTCCTTCTTTCTTCTTCCCTCCTTTTGGTTTCTTCCGTCGAGAAAACAGAGAGACGGCCTTCGTTTCTTCCCGACTCTCCTTGTTCTGTTTCGTTTTCATTTCTTTTTCCTTCCCGCGGGATTGCATTGCCCTCAATTGAGACCCTCTGTTTATGCAGCCTGCCGTCCGCTCGGCCGACCGCTCGTCGATGCAACAACAACACACTCCCCTGGTGGGTCTTTGCTCGAATCTTCGAGCTCTCTCCCGAGCGACGCTCGTCTCGGTTGGGCGCGCGAGCGAGCGAGAAGGAGGGCGACGGCCCGGCCGGCCGAGCGACGAGGAAAGCCGAGGAGACGGGCTATGAGGCCCTAATGAAGATGTAAGCAGTCAGCCGTCCCTCGCGCAGGGTCGTGCCTTCGCTCGGCCGTCCGTCCTTGTCTCGCTCGGCCAGCCTCGCTCCTCCGCTGCCGACGTTTTCACCAGCGATACACCTAATGAAGTCCCACGTAACGATAAAACGCCAAATTCCCGCTCGACTTTTCGACTTGGCTCTTTTTTCGTTTGCCTTTTCTTTTCTTTTTCTTTTTACGGCTTCGATCGGTGGTTTCGGTGCGAGGAATTACGTAATTCGAATTTTAAATTTTTGAAATTAGAGCAAATGAAGATATTGGTGCTTATTTTACGTTACTTTTGGCACACTGAGAGAAAAAAGGAAGTAAAAATTATAATCTTTCTAACAGTTTGAGGACACGAGTCTTCTAACATGAAAAGTACTATTAAAAAATAATGAAAACTGTAACTTATCTACATTATTCCGTCATTTTAAGTTTAGATTACTTTCACTTTTGATAGTAGTTTTCATGCCGAAAGACTTATGTCTTTGAACTGTTGGAAAGATTGTAATTTTTACATTTTTTTTCTCTCAGTGTAAAAAGAAGAAATTGTTTGGTGAAAGTTGAAAAAGTCTTCGAACTTCAAGTATATTTGTTGTGAAGTTAAAGTTGAACTTCGTATATCGAGTATTACAGATTATATTTATTAGTCTTTCAAGTTCAATAATTAATATAATCTGATATCTACTTTCGTTTGCAGTGTAAATGAAAAAAGTTTTATTCAGTATTACAAGATTGTAAACTATGTTGATGAAACATAAGATAATGATTCGATTTTAAAGTCAATAATAATAGATAATATAAGTTCATAAAACAAACGTATAAAGTATTTGGATTCCACCGAAAGCGTGAACGAAACGTTGACTAAATGTTTTACACACGTGATATGCGAGTTACAGAATTCACTGAAGAAATCAACGTTACATTTAAGTTATCTTTTTTGTAGCAAGACCAAGCAAATGTAAAGTAAATGACTGAGAAAGTGTAATTAAATTACTATTAAGAATACATCAAGACATTTAATTACAGTGAGAAAAACAGAACCGTAATACGTAACGCTTTCAGCATTGCATTTCATACTTCCCTGAAAAAAATTTAATTCTCTCACCAAAATAAACAATCAGTCTTTGACCACTGGATAATTCATCTTCCCAAATTCCAACGGTATACAACATAATACATTTCAAACTCTAAAATTGATCGACAACATACAACATAATCAATTTCGACGTAACTGACGCTGTTAATGAAACTTTGTCAAGTTATATGAATTAGATCTTGAAATTGTACGAAATTTCGTTTTTACACTTCTTTCTTTTACAATTTCCGCAAACAATAGAAGATGAAATATATCGTTGAAAAAAAGTTCTTCAAATTTCTCCGTAAGAAAAACCTTCAGAACTCCATCCGCACGTTAAATGTAATTCAATCGCAAAATAAATGACACCGCCCAAACGTCCATCAATTCTAAAATTCCATCGCAGCCTCGCTGACGTTTTATAAACGTTCGACAGCAATCTCTCCAACACCCTCGACTTTTTCACAGAATCCCCGAGATTTATTATAGAAACGTCAACCAGTCCACGACCCACGCACCCTTAACGGCTCGACCGAAAGGACGAAAAGTTTGACGGGCGTCGTTCGTTTCTCCGCCACTCTCTTTCGGCCAGATTTTAAAGGCCGGGGGGTTCGAGGAGGGTGTGTGTGGGGGGGGGGGCAGGAGAAAGGATCGGCGATTGGCGTGAGTCACGCGGCGCGAACGAAAAAGTACCGAGGCCGATGATAATTGTTTTCCCCGAGCGATCGTCGGCCGAAAAGTCGGCGTCGTCTGCGGGCAGCTGAGGCGTACGTGGGGCACAGTGGGCCCGCATCGGCCGATCTCACGTGATTCGCCTCGATTTGCGGATATCCGGCAGCCGCCGGGGCACGCATGTCTTCGTGGCTCACGATCGGTTCGCGCGGCAACAAAGGGCCCCCGAGCTCGAGGGCCCATTTACCGGCGCGTTTGATTGCGCCGGCCGCGCGATTGATTTTTATCCGCCGGGGCGCCCCCTTTCATCCGCGCTCACGCGCCGAACACTCAATCACGCGACGAAATCGCTGCCTATTCAAAAAGTCTCAATGTGACCATTCATCATTATTGCCATTATTCATTACCCTAACCTAATCTCCCTTCATAACTTTTACCCAACACACTGAAATTATTAACATTTCACACTAGTCAATATTTTAAAAATCATTAATCTACTTTTTCTAATGGTATCATCCCTCTACATTAAATTCTTACTTCATTTAAATTCTTTTCAGTTATTACTTATTAATCTATCATTATGGCATTAATTTTTTATTTTATTAATTATTTTAAATTTAAATATTTAATAG
>JABFOV010006818.1:0-10180 GCA_022817685.1 Aradophagus sp. ZL-2020
CGTCTGCTCCAATGGGATACCAGGTCGGGTTACACGTTTAATTACCGGCGAATGCTGTCGACGCCGTCGCCGATCAAAACAAGACCACCACGGCTCAGTCCGAGGCACTCCTCCCACGATATCGTTACGCTGAGAAGGTGAGTTATGAAGTTCCTATGGTTCGTCTCGTCTCACCCGCTCGTCATTGACTTCCGGCATAAGCGCGCGTTACCGTGGCCTCGGCGCTTGGCGGCGAATTTCGTCGGCCGGAAAAGCGGACCTTTCCACCCTGCGCCGGTCGGGACGAAATTCGCAAGAGCCCCTCAATGCGAGACGTAAAATCGGTTGCTGCGCAACTCGAACGCTTTGACGCTGATAGTGCACAGCTGAGAAAGTATTGTGTGTGTGGAGATTTCAATTTCAATTTCAATGTGAGACGATTTCCGTTGGCCGGCTCGTGTTCTTTTCTTAATTCTTTTTCTCTTTCTTTGTTTTTTATTTTTGTTTTTTGCTCTATTTTTATGTCTACGTTAACGAGGAAAGATAACGCAAGGCACTGCCTTATCAGCACATATCTGTTTTCGGGTATCGAATATAAAAAGTGTACTTGGGATATCCTTGGAATATCTTGATGAAACTTGATCTACTGAGAATATTCTAGAGATATTCTTTAAAATGAATATTTGATACCTCGAATCAATACCCTGAGAATATTTGCGCTGATAAAATGAAATAGCGAATGTTATTATCATGTGGTGAAATAAAAAATGGTGGTAGTTTGATTAATGATAATTTTGCGATCTTATAATCAGATTTACTTTTTCGAATTAGCACAAAATAAAACCACATATCCAGCTATATGTAATTTTTTAGTTTTAATGAAATAGTAACATTGTCTCTGGATAAACTTTACCATGGTCAATGTTGACTGAATAATGTCCAAGTCAATCTTACTCTTTTAGTGTCTCATTATAAAATAATATATCTAACCGACATTCTTAAATCGACAAATATATTAAACTTCACTACGATCATATTAAAATGAACAATGTTATAATCATAATCGCCACTTCATATTCTCAGCGTGGGATAAACTAAAAATCTATTCTAAAGGATATTCTTGTGCTCATAGGGTGCAAATCAATCGCGGATCATCACGCGCCAAAGACCATAACATCTAATCGCTTATTCTCAAACCTCCTCCCCATCGCATTTTTTTTTCTCTTTTTTGTTTCGTTCCTTGTCTGCGTCTATCTATCTGTCTCCCCTCTCAATGACACATTTAATCATCACAAGTTACCGAAGATTGGTCGAATTTTAAATGTTTTGTTCGAACCTTTCCAGTAAATCGAGGGAAAATAGTGGTAGGTAGACGGGTATATAAAATCCATTTTATTTCCTTGTAAAGTTTGAGTGCAATATATATATAATTTTGTATCGTGCATTTCTACCTATTGCCACGCGGCACGACCACGTACGGCGGACACTCCCAAGGCGTCTGATGTACAATGACGAATGTTGCATGGTAAATTATTCCCTGCATTCGAAGTTATTCGATTTTATCGTTTAAGTGGGACGTCTCAGATCGCTCGGCGACGGATCTCAGTTGTCAGTCGCTATCGCGATCGCCGGGGTTGTTAAACTCCATTCGAGGGTGGGTGTCGGGGAGACCAAGGGGGGGAGTGATTTCACGCACTTTTATGTGCCCAACAAAATCAATAACAAAAAATTGTATTGAAACGTCCGGCGAACGATCCGCGGCGTCCTCGGAACTGAATCCTTTTGTACTGAACTTTTTGACATATCTCGTAGCTCGTACTTTTGAAAGCAATTGTCTCCGACCGTACTAAAACGCCATTCGCCAATATTTGACCATAAAACTGTATTGGTGGTAGAACTTTGTTCGAGCAGCTTAGATGTGTGAGTGACACTGCGTGACTGCCTGCGTGAGCGCGTGCAAATGCGTCCTTAAACAAGTTACATCCTCTCAAGTTAGCAACCAAATAGACTTTTCATTGGCGATCGAGCATTTAGCTGGTTTGACACTGAAATAATGATAAACACATTCGTCGTAGGTACAAGGAGACTGGCAAGCCTGCACGCTCGGTCTTACCCAACAGTTT
This sequence comes from Aradophagus sp. ZL-2020, assembly GCA_022817685.1. NCBI lineage: Eukaryota > Metazoa > Arthropoda > Insecta > Hymenoptera > Scelionidae > Aradophagus > Aradophagus sp. ZL-2020. Next base: position 2,103 of record JABFOV010006818.1, read on the forward strand.
AAATCGTTAATGCGTACTAATTCTACTCCGTCGAAGAAATTGTAAGTGAACACATTCAATTAAACCCTTATCGTCCGAGTAAGTCGTATGCCAATTGTAAATAGTGTAAAGCAAGAGAAAATAATAAGTGCGAGCAAATGGATACCTTTTTCTCCTGTACTTGACGCTCGACACCACTGTACCACTTCCGCGAGCCAAGTGAATTTAAAGGAATACTATATTTCAGTTTCAATGGTACTATTACTGCATGTTTTTCAAATTCAATGTTACAGTTGGTTTTGGTAGATTTACTTAATTAATGCTGATTACCATAATTAGAGTCAGAAATCTAACGCGTATTGTGATAAAGTTTATAACTGTTATTAGTTTTATGATAGCGTTACAATCAGGTTTACTATTTTCTTACTCGAGTTTAAAGTTTCTTATTCAAACTTGATTCCTTTGAATGAACTTCAATCGCAAACTGTTTATAGGGATCTTTACACATGAGAGGAAACCGCTCCGTAAATACCCGATTGTTTCTCGACAACCGAATATCGGACCACAGTTTGGGAGAATGAAGTCTGTAAATACACGTGTGAACTTTGACCTGTAACTTGTACGACCGAGTTCATTGAGCTCGATCAAATTCCAACTCTTGAGTCAACGCATAGAGACGTGACGTTTACGAATTAGTTTTACGACAGTTTGATCATTCAGGTAGAATCTTCTTTGTAAATAAGCATTGTACATCGACCTTGCGCCTATCTTGAGTCCCCCGTATGTCGCGTGCTGCGTGGTCGCCGTAAGTCGTTGCTGAATGTTATATAGAGCTTACGTACACGCTTGTGATTTCCCTTAAGTTAGATCCGATGTCAATTGTTGCTAAGGATCGCATGTTTTTCATGACAGTAACGCGAAAGGGAGGCCCTGCCGGACCAATTTGAGAAGGTCGCTTAGTCAGCCACTGGGTATCAACCAACTGTCACCTATGATGCGAACCAAAACTGCAGGTAATTGATCAGTTACTGAATTATTGACAACTTTTCCACAATATTGTACGAAAATATACATATCCATAACTAGTGTTCCTTTACATCACTTTCACTTAACAATATATCATTGCTTTTTTGCATATTAATTTAATGTTAACGTCTTTTGAATTCTAATAATGCCTTTTGATCATTCAATCCATTAAAATGTCAATGTATTAAGTTCTTACTTTATTCCTTCAGTTTTCAACTCACTCGCAGCAGATGTTTTAATGCAAAGTACTTATAAATATAATTCAGCAATAAGTTGAATAAAATCATTATTAAAATATAACATTTGGGGAAAAAACAAAAAAACAGGTGCAAGAATACCCGGTGGAAACGTACTGTCGGAAGACGAGCATGACGGAAGAGGTGGAACTTCCGATGACGAGATGATGTCCGATTCGGAATCGTCCATCTCTTCCTTGTCGGACCGGAAGAAGTGTTTTGAGCAGGGTGTGGACGAAGAAATGGCAATTTTGGCTGAAGCCGTCTGGGACCATGTGGCCATGGAACCGGAAGAACTCGCCTTTCGCGCGGGAGAAGTGATTGAAGTTTTGGATACACTCGACAAGGATTGGTGGTGGGGCTGTTGCAGAGGTGAACATGGATGGTTTCCTGCAGCTTTTGTTCGGGTATGAATACTTGCGCACATGTATATTTGTATATTCCTATTCAGTTAATAAACCAATAGCTTCGTGTGCTATTGAAAGCTAAATTCCTGTATTTAAATTTAACTTCAGTATAGTCGGGACAAATCTACCAAAACATTTACCAATAATATAAACTTGATTGGTTTTTTCTTTTTTTTTTTTATTGATATTTTTAATTTTGAGCCATATCATATATTTGTCAAGTTAATATACTTCCAGTTATTACAATTCTCCATAATTTATTATTTCCAATTTTTCTACATGTATTATTATATTTATTGAAAAGTTAATTTAAAACAAGTCGATTATTTTTAAATTTTTGTCACTTATTTTTATATTGAGAAGATTACGCTTATTATGAAACACTTGTTACACTTGCTTTGAACTTAATTTTTTCACTTTTGTTATCATTGTAGCGTTTCAAAAGACTGTATACCACCTGATCTTTTTCAATTTTTAAATCATTCTTACTCTTTGATCCTATATATTACAATTTTTAGTTACGAGTCAGCCAAGAAGATACAATGGAAGATTGCTTGGCAGCGATGGCCTCTGGAACTGTCTCAAACACGGCATCACGTCGTCGAACGAGTATTTCCTTGTTATCGAACGAGCAAGTGCGAACCAGTGTGGTTCGTGAGTTGGTCCAAACGGAACGCGACTTTGTCAAGGTTTTACGCGACGTCGCCGAAGGCTATATAACCGAGTGTCGAAACCGAATTGACATGTTCACTGAGGCGCAAATCGAAACAATTTTCATTAACCTCGAGGAACTGCTCGAATTCCAGACCAACTTTTTGACAGACTTGGAGTCAAGGATCGATTGGAATGCCCCGCACAAAAGCTGCGTTGGCGAAATCTTTCTTAAACACGTTAGTTACACAAATCTTATATACCTTATAAATATAAAATAGACTATTAAAAATTGAAACAAAGAAACGAAAAATCCAGTTTCATATTATTAACTATTCAATGTTCAGTATATTCAATTTGGAATACTGTATTTTTGATGATTTTTCATTTTAAATCATATCTTTTCGTTTATACTTTTGAATTGAGACGAAAAAATTGAATTCATTCTCTTCACTTGAAGTTGATTGAATTAAAAATTAAAAAATAAATGTAATAACAAAGAATTGGAATTTCGGAATCATTTCAATTAAAATTACTGTAAAACATTGTTAGTTCCTACCGGAATTCCGTCATTCAATATTTTGTTCAATAAGTCTACATTATGGATGCACAAATCTGAAGCACGTTTTAAGTAAAATTAATTCAGATTGGTAAAGTTCTGATTTTAAGGTATTTTGGTATTCAGATTGCAAACGGTCGAAGCAGAATTGTCGCTTAGATACCCATTATCTGAAATAAACTTTGATCAATAGAATATTTTTAATTTTGATACATTTAGTTTATTGGGTTATCTGCATCACGAGGTAACTGACCTGTGACCCAACTAAATTCCTATTTTAACTACTGCGTATTGATCAGAACTTTTCGCTATTATATATAGGTTTCAGACGAAAGAGTCAATAATTGATGCATTGAATTTCGAACGAAGGAAACATCGAAATTTAATTACTATCGTATTTTCATTATACTGTTATTTTTAAAAGTACATTTTTGCATATTATGATGTACTAATTATAGATACTTGTGTTTTTATTCTAGCGAGCCGGCTTCAAAATGTATTCGGAATATTGTAACAGTCATCCAATGGCGATAGCGACGCTACAAGAAATGTATCAATATAACCGCTATAATAAATTTTTTGAGGCCTGTCGTTTAATGCGCGGATTGATTGAAATACCTTTAGATGGATATTTACTTACGCCTGTGCAAAGGATTTGCAAATACCCACTGCAGTTAGCTGAGTTACTTAAGTATACTAAAACCGACCATCCTGATTATCTGAAAATTCAGGAAGCTTTGGCCGCAATGCGCGATGTAGCTGTACTCATAAACGAAAGGAAGAGGCGTATGGAAAGTTTGGAAAAACTTGCTGCATGGCAACTTCGAGTTGAAGGCTGGGAGGTATTTTATTTTGATTCTACTATTACTTAGGTTATAATAAATTGTAATTGATGTCTATAATACTCAAAAATTTAATATGAAAGTATCACAAAAATAAGAAATATCTGAAAATGTTTTTAATTTTTCGGGATATTCAAACAGATTATGAAAAATTAACTGTAAGAATAATTTCTATTTCTATATATGATTTAAAAAACATATATTTAAAATAAGATTAAAGGAAATAGTGGTGCAAGAGAAAAGTAGTAGGGCCAAAAATGGGAAACAGTTACAAAGAAAAATTTATTTGCATTACATTTAACATTACTTTAAACTAAGTTTGATCGTACGCAGAGAGCATTTATTGCATCAATATTTACTTTCGTGGTGTTTCCACTCGGCATCAGTTTGAATTCAAGAAGCTAGATAAACTTTGTCCAACACCAACTGTTAATTGTAATCTTAACAATCGCTCAATTATGGATGAAAGCTAAACATAAATAACAATTTAATTCTGACTTGTAAATATTTCATATTGCAATTTTAGGGTGAGGATCTTATAGAAGTTTCATCGCAACTAATTTATCAAGGCGAAGCGATGCGTGTTACAACCGGGATGTGGACGAGCAACATAATGCTTTTTCTGTTTGATCACCAGCTTGTTTATTGTAAAAAGGATATACTCAAAAGAAATACGTATGTATATAAGGGGCGCATCTATCTCGACACTAGTGAAGTTATCGACGTACCCGATGGCAAAGGTAAATGACTCAATGTTTGTTCGATGATACAAAATCAGTATTTCATTTCATAAACTATAAAGCTTTCTTTTTCTATACCTTTTTTTCATCTTCTTTTATATTTCTCGATTTTTAGATCATCAGCTTGGTGTCACTGTAAGACATTGCTTGAAGATATACAGTTGTGTGAGAGATAAATGGCTGCTTTTCTGTTGTCGAACGGCCGAAGAAAAACGTAAATGGCTGCTAGCGATGGAAGAAGAGCGCAGACTTGTTGCGAAAGATAGAAACGACGGCTTAGAATTCCCAGCTGCTGCCAGACAACTGGCGAAATTGGCTGCGACCAGACAGCGTTGTCGTCCTCCATCAAAACCACGCAGTCAGTATAATTTGATTTTGTTTTTCTTGACTTTGGATAAAGTTATAATTTTTAAACGTTTATTCTATACAATTAAATGTACTTGGTAGTTTTATTACTTTTTAACGTTATACTATAATAGTAACTGAGACACTGCCGATAACTATTACATTTATCTTTCTTTATTTAATATAAAGTCATTATATAATTCAAATATATAATTTATATTGTAATTAAATGTATAATTTGTACATTTAAATTTTGTACTGTATATGTATATTTTATATAATTGAAAATTTTAACAGGTAAAACGTACAAACGGGAATCGCCATATGAAATCCCAACATTACCTAGTCAAGGAAGTACGAACTCATTAGGACGAAAAGTTGGCACGTGGTTCACATTTGGAAGTAATAAAAAAGGTGTGCGACCTCAGCCATCTTGATGTAGGCCTACTTTCGTTCCATACACTGACATATAAAACTCTGTTCGATTTAAACAAGGATCTCATTATCTTTGCGTTCAACTTTCAAGTTTGCTCAGTTTAGGCCAGTTTTTCGAATTACTTCTTAAGAATGAAGAATCCAGGTAACGTCATTGGTAAATATGTTTTGTCAAATACAGTTCTTCCATTGTTGTCGTACAGTATTTATTCCATAGAGGTATCAGATGAAGTTCGCAATACATGAAAGTAGTTTGATCTTCGGAGTTAAATTTGACGATTCCCATAATTTGTTGTACAAAAATACAGTAGACTTTTAACTATATGAGTAATGATTTGTAACGGTTGGGAGATCCGTTTCAACAGTCATGTACAGTCGCGTATGGTCGAAGGTTACTTTCAATAATCCACTGTTGTTAAAGTAATTGTATATATGTTTAATATATACTTTTTAATTTCATATTATTATGAAATAAAAAAGTCAACTTTACTTAAGCTACTTGAATTTACATTCACGTACATGGACAAAAATAAATTACATTCTTGTATTATTACTAAGACATTCGTCTGATGACAACCTTCTATGACGTATATATCTGAGGAAGATAAATTGAAAAAGAAAGATGAATGTAGTAAAGTTTATTGTACAATGTATGTTAGCATTAAGATTTTGTCGAAGGTCTAACGTAAAAATAGTATATTTGTTAATAGAAAAGGTAGTATCATAAAAGTTAAAGTGAATCACAGCTGACATTCTGTAGCTTTTTTTCACAACTTAAATTTGTTTTTTTATATTAATTTTCGAAGAAAAGTAAATTGCATTACATGAGTGACAATTGTCATCGTAAGAAATTCACTGATTTTTAAATCATGTTATATCTACAGAATGTAATGCTATTTTTTCTTATGATCTCACTTTAATTATTATTTTTGTTATTCATAGATATACGAAGTAAATGACGTTAGACTTTTAACATTATATCAGAGATTTTGAAAGTCTTAATTACAAAGAGAAATTACAACAACCTTTGCCAAATTTAATTCATCAAAATTTAAAAAACGCTCATTTATTGTTGGCAATTCGCCAGTTATTTGAATTATATTGTAATTTTTGTTTTCTTTTTTCATTATATTTATTCATGGTCACATTTAAATATGCTGTCTAAGGCATATTTATAAATAAGTATGAAGGTTCATCACTACATTATGTGCCTCAATCTTATCTACAGTAAAAAAATATCATTTTAGTACACTTTCTTCAACGAATTAACTTCACTGCCTCTTTTAAACGACACTGGCAGTCAAAAACTTTCCTTCCTTTGTCAATTTCATTTAAGAATAAAATATATTTTACTTCAATATTTAATGAAATTTATATAAATATATTAATGTATAAAGTTTTTGATTAATTTAAAGAAACATGCGGACGTTTTCACAATCAACATTACGAAATGGATATCATGATTTAATCATTTATTTTTAATTGTAAATCAGAACTTTAATTATTAATAGTATCATTAATATTATTAATATAATAATTAATATATTAATAACAATTATTGTACACAGATTTTCATTTTTTCGTATAAAATAAAATCTTAATATAAGAATTACAAATAAGGAAAGTTTTTGACTATGTACATGTTTTGTCGCTCACTTGAAATGAAATGTTCGATATTTTGAACAACTTTTTTTTTTGTCACAAAACTAATCATATTTATATATTCACACCGATTATTTTTTAAAATCATTCTTAAGCTGAAAGATACATTAATAATGTAAACTACTAAACTATTTTTCTGTTTTACAATTATAAAAAGGTAAATTATGATTCCTTGACTTGAGATTTCAAATCGTTCGATATTTTTGAAACTAAACATTGAAATTATAAGACAAAATTTTGAATTGGAATAAAAGTTATCACCGAAGGTTTTACTGTGAAGCTGAATACAGAGTGTCTGCGTGATATTAAAGTATCAGTTCGTCCATGACGAACATTTGCATATCATAAATATTTGCCATGTTTAATCTTCTCAATGGAAGAATATTCATTTTTAGTAAACTTGGATATTTTTCTATTGATGGAAAAACGAGAGTTGATTCAATATTTGCTTACCGAGCGTATTACGAAGATAAATAGTGTCTTTTGAGGTAGACACTTTATAGTCAAACTCAAGTTTCTGGTTGGACACAACTTTTGAACCAGATTTTATTCAAATAGATTTGTTTTCATTTAAAATCATGTGAATCAATACAGTAATAACGAACCAAAAAACTTTTCAAAAGAAATATAAAATCATACTGTAATTAATAACTCGTTATAATATATTTTTTGTAAGTTGATTTTGTATATTTCACTCGTTATAATATATTTTTTGTAAGTTGATTTTGTATATTTTACATTTTGATTTGTATGTACATGATACTAAAATCTTATCAGAAACAAGAATAAAGTCAATTCTTATAATAAAGAAATGATTTGTTGTTGGAAGTAGGTAAATTTGAAACTGGATAAAACATACTTAAAAATAAAGTATAAAGTTGATCAAACATTAAGGTTCAGTCGTTAGACAGTAACTGATAAACGCCATGACGTAGTACTAATGAAAAAATGCTTTTAATGTATTACTACGAAATTGCCTTAGATGTAGATTAAACATTAACGTTGTTTAAATGCCGTATTTTGAAATTCGATGTTCATTTCAAGTTACACTTTTTTTCAATTTAATGAAAATTTTTGTTAATGTCTGCGGATTTGCAGCTCGATTAACATTGATTCTAATTTGAATCTTATTAAAAATTACAATTTTATATTCGATAGAAAATATCGTAGACGACGAACTGAAAAAAACGTCCAGA
>JABFOV010006819.1:0-10178 GCA_022817685.1 Aradophagus sp. ZL-2020
ATTCACTGGTTCAACCTATGCAAGAAGATTGCAGCGCGACACCAGACAATCACCTGTCACGATGGCATCACTTGCACAAGGCAAGACAGAGAATTTGGAGTAGATAGCATCGAGAATATCTTCACGAATTGCAGAAACGAAATAAGTGGACGGATTCAGGCCAGAGGATCGAGATTGGTTCCCTCGTGCTGCTCGTTGAAGATGGAGTTCCACCGTTGCAATGGCCTAGTGGTAGGGTTACCAAGGTTCATCCTGGAAGGGATGGCGAAATCCGAGTTCTCACCGTGAAGACCACCGCCAGCGAGTTTACTAGGAGCATTAAGAAAATGTGTCCTTTACCTATATAATTGTCGACGAAAATTCAGATTGACTAAGTAAAGTTAGTTATAAATTATCATGTACAATTGTCTTTTTTGTTTTTTGTTGTTTGCATTGAGCGATGATTTGAGTGATGATTTTATTTGTTAGTCAATTCGAGATGATATCATGGCAGGTATTATAATAATTAGAATTGTAATTCCTTAGTTCAGTATGTAATCTTATTAGATACTTGTGTGAGATTGTAACGGGAATTTGTGACCGAAAATGTATTTGCCTAATAGTACAATGGTAAAAGATGATTGAAATAGTCAACGATGTCAATGATGCTATTTCCAAGTTGTAAACCTTCTTCATCACTAACAATTTGTTTTATTATATAATCAGGAGCATTTTCTTATTTGATTTATGATGTTTATTAATTTAGATTTTGTAAACCTTTGTAATCTTCTTGGACTGACTTATCCAAGTATGCGTATGTTTGAAATTCATGAAGGTGTCTCAAGATTGTATTATGTATTGTATTGGTATAGGATTATAAGTATTGGTATGAAAGTTATTATCGCGAAATGAATATTAAAATTATAGTTTGAAAGCTAGCCTTTCAAGGCGGGGCAATATGTTAGATGATCAAACACATGCCACCAATAGATGGCGACTGTTACAAGGGTTAGATTCGTGATATTTAAGTTTTTGGTTTTTGTAAGTTGGCAACTTGTGACCAGTTTTTTAGTTTCGCGCGTTTCGTCGTGCCTTAACCAGTCTGATGAATAAAACAGTAAGGTTGTGCTGAGAGGATTTTTATTGCACCCCAATCCTATCATTAACACCGACCATATTCGAACGAGTACCGTACCTCTGCCAGACATTTGAAATCTGTAACTTGTACGGCAGAGGTCTGGCAGGCTTCTAAATTTTGATTAACGTTTGGAGAACCTCTACGTCGACTATCTATTTTTTTGCAAAGAACTTCACCCCATATCAGACAGACCAATTTTTTTATTTTTTCGCGGGGCGCGAGACCATGTTATCATCAAAAAATTGGGCTGCAATCCTTAAAAGACATTAACAGTATTTTTATAATTTATATGAAAATTGTAAAAATACATCTGTTTCAAATTACGGCATTTTAATTGACGAAAATTAAATTTACATGGATGAATAAATGATTTTTTCCTGCTCTGTCCATCAAAAGCACCACTTTTCGTGGCTGTTTAGCACAACAAAAACTCAACTTTTCGAGGTGGTTACTTTTCGAGTCGTAGGCGTGAAAAATGAAAGTTTTTGAGGCGTTGTCATGATGCTCGAGACCCGAATATTACGGGTGCATGCGTATTCTTGAGTCGGACAGGCCTACCAATCTCAAAACACAGAACGCGCCACTCTCGATCTCCTCATACAGCCCTTCGCGACTTAACCTCTTTTGCCTTAACAACGTGTTCGTGTATTATAAAAACAGTTCGTTCGGCTGCATTTGCAAATGGTTACCGGTGACATCATAACCTTAGCTGCCACAACAAGTACTTGTAATTGTGACTGTGATACGAAAAAGCAATAAAGTGGTGCAATATGACTGAAAATTTACCGCTGGAAATAGTGGAAAAAGCAGCAGAAACGCAGGCACGAATGATTCTAACAATTTCGTCGGACAAGTATAACTATCAGTACAATGCATACTTGGACTGGAAAAAAAAAAGAAAGGCGTTGTTTCATCGTGCGATACAGAAGATGTTCTTCTCGCTTATTTCCATGAAAAGGCGAAAGAATATGCACCTTCAACGTTATGGTCAATGTATTCTATGATAGACAAAAAAATGATTCAAGAGAAAAACGTTGACACCAGTAAATACGCGAGATTGAAAGCAGTTTTGAAAAAAATCAGCATCGGGTATGAAGCAAAAAAAACACCAGTTTTCACGTCAGAAGAAATTCAAGATTTTTTTAACAAAGCACCTGACAGTTTGTACTTGGGTGTAAAGGTAACCTATAAAAAATGTTAAAATTAAAATAAAAAGTTCGTAATCTTAGTAAATAAAAATTATTTTGTATAATTACATTAATTTTATTAAATTAATAAAATCGCTTTTTCACGAATTTTTATGAAAAAGAAACAAAATTAAATTGATTAATTAATTAAGCACCGAAATGAAAACATTCAGATGTCGTTAAAGAGAAAAAAGAAAATTAAATTAAATTACAATTGTAAAATACTGATAACTTTTAAATAGAAAATTTAAAATATTCGATTTCTAAAGTTTAAAAAAATTGCAAAATTTCAATACTCGTTTTTGAACTATTAAAATAGTTCTGTTAAATTTTAATAACTGATATTTTTAGGTTATTGCAATATTGGGTGTTTTCGGTGCGTGCAGAAAGGCAGAGCTGATCAAACTGACCGTTAACGATATTAAGCACCAAGGCAACTTGATCCGCGTTAAAATACGTAAGAAAATCTCCAGAATCACGAAGCGCGGTCATTCATCTTTGATGGTAGATTTCGCGAGTTTTGAAGTACATAACCCTCCGTCCGACCAATGATGCTGAAACGCGATTTTTCATTATGTACGAACGAGGCCGTGGAAAATGCTCCAGACAAATTATTGGAGAACATAAGATGAACGAAGCACCAAAGACTATAGCTTTGGCAAGGTTATACCTTTCTTAACGTACCAAATCCAAATAGTTATATTGGGCACGCTTTTCGACGAACTTCTGCGACGTTGTTAATCGACGCAGGAGCCGACATTTTCACATTGCAACGTCACGGTGATTGGAAGTCAGCTGCAGTAGCCAAAGGATACGTGGATAATTCACTGTTCGTAAAAAAGCAAGCGGCGCGTCTATTAGGTGCGAACATTGCTCTTGATACAGGTAAGTACTGACCTTCTTTTCATTTTCCCTCAAACAATTTTTAATTCCTTCATTTGTGTTTAATTTAAATAAATTAAATTGTTTTAAATTTTGAAAAATTAACAAACAATTATTCAAGTTTTATGTAATTAAAAAATTTCGTCCAATATTTTTGTAGAAAGTAAAAATACAAGTTATGAAACCCTAGAATCAATGAGCGCAAGTACCGGTTCACATTGTCAACCACGGGTCAACATTTTAAAACCCGCCACTCTGACAGAACATGTCACATCAGAAGAAGAGGATTTAGTTTCATTGGCATCTCAGCAAGTCATCTCCAATGACCTTCAAGACGTTTATGACATTTCTGACATTGAAGAGACGCTAGAAGAGTTTTTGGAAAATTTTCACGCTGAATAACAGTTAGAACCAGGTAAATATTTTACTAATATATGAATTCCAAAGTTAATTTGTTTGTTTGTATAATACTTCATTTACCAATTTTTTTAATCATTTTTTAAGTGTGTATTTTTATCATTTCAAGAATTGGCTTTAAAACCAACAAAATGAAGATGTTTCCCTAAAGATCAGAGCAACAACTGTTTCGATAACGTCGATTCATTTTTTACTGGCAGCGATGACGATTTGCTAGCAAATGTAGAAATCTTCGAGAAAACAGCAAAACCTCTAAATAATAAGACCAACCAACCCGAAGTCAAGAGACCAAAAATTGAAAAGTGTAAAAGCGAAAAAGCTATATATATATTTATAAGATTAATAATTGTGTATTTAATATTTATAAAAATTAACTGCGTTAACCTGTGACGAATTAAGTAAAAATTTTTATTCGACAAAAATAGATTGTTTAAATATGTTCGATGTGATTGTGATACAAATTTATAGTACAAATGATTTGCAACAATTGCAAAGAATAGTGAGGTAATCATAAAGCTAAGTCTTACTGTAATATTTATACCGCAACGTTGATTTGTGTGTTTGATATGTGAATTTTTTTGTCTTTTTTTTTTTTGAACTTGAAACATGTAAATCATACCGATTGAAATTATAATAGTAATGTAACCAAAAAGCTATATTCCTATTTTTATCGAAAAACAATTATCATCGAAAATGTTACTAAACTTTCATTTAATAGAATTAAACTTTTAATGATATAATAATATATTGTGTCGAAAATACGCAATTTTTTAATCCTTAAATTTGTATTAATCACAAACAAATATATACATGTAACTTTTGATCGTGATGACCGATATCATAATAAATCAAGTAAAATATTCAAATTGTTCTATAATTAAAAAAAGAGTTACAAAATAGTATATTTCTATGCTTGCCGTGAAGAAAAATCTTTGGACAATTCAGATTTGTTCAAAGGTTTTGTTGGCAGTGATATTTTGACTTTATTAATCAATGTTTTAACCTAGCCACTCAAAATGATGATTTTGATGGACGCAGCAGGAAAAATATAGTGTGCGCTACAGCCTACGAGTGCAACTTCGTGGCTCGTGGATTGGCAGCCCTCGCTTCGCTCAGGCGGCCAACCCACTTGCCCCGAAAAGTCGCACTTGTAAGCCTAACATCACAATATACACACAATAAACTATATTCTTTCCGTGGCTTTGCCATTTTTGTATTTATGATATCTAATGATGTAGAAAACACGGTTTTTTTTGTTTTTTTTTGTAAAACATCCATGGTTTTAAATCTTTTTTTTTTTAATTGATCGAGACCAAAGTTTTGTTTGGCCAAAATATGAATCCACAATAGTTCTCAAAAGTTCGATCGTACCAACATCCAAAAATGTAGGCAACGAATGCGATATTGTGTTGTTTGTATTGTTCGAAAACAAAGAAAATATCAATGAAGAGAAAAAAAAAAGTAATAAAATGAATTCCATTATTAAAGAAGAGGGTGAAAAAGACAAATGTAGCTCGAAGGAGAGACGTCACGAAAATGAAGAGAACGATGAAAAGAAGAGAAGTTAATGAAATAAGACAAAGACCGATAAAGAGGGAAAAGAAGTCAAGCGCACCTCGATAAATGAAAAACCTAATCCAACTTAAATTGTACATTTATTTATATTTTAAAAAACTCGAATAGTTATTTCCCTTGTTTGTTTCGTTTTTTACCATAAAATAGTTTCTTGTTTAAATAGCGATTGTTACAAATATTTAAGTTTAAAAACTTATAAAAAAACATGTTTCTGTGATATTTTTTAAATTTATGTGAGACATGTTTCTGTGATATTTTTGAAATTTATTTTCGTAAAACTTACTGGTGTGACGGTGCGTCCACCTGTCAAAAGACACTGGGGAACGTAACCTCAATCACCAACCCAACCTAACCCGAATGCAGATAGTAACCAGCATGACCGATAGGGCGCGGGCCACGGAGCGTCGCCCGCAAGCGAAATGATATTGCGAAAAGATATTAACCTTCCCGAATGAACCTCGAACATGCTTCTGCTTTCCATGACATTTAGCCCCTTCTACTCCTTTTCCGTTATTCACGAGACTTGCGTGAATTACAACCGAAACCTTCGGTTCCTGTTGCGATCGGGACTTTCGATCGTAACAACCTACCGCCATCTAAGTGTCGTAGCAAGCACTAATTCAGTCGATTGTTCGGTCTTAGTATCCAATTCCGTAATTCCAAGACTTTCGGAAACTAGTCGGTTATTGGGACTTTCAATAACCAATCGACAGGCGACTTTCCTGTCTTCCTGATTTTCTGATTCCGTTGGTACTGAGCACGAACTATCCACGGTGTAAACGATACGATCGCGAGCGTACCAGTAATAGTCTCTCACCGTAATCATATTAGAGTAAGCAAGATAGCACGATTGTTATAATTTCTATTGTTAATTCTTTGCAGATGCTACCTCGCAGTCCGGCCACTCGTATATTCATCCGTATTCTTTTACTTATTATTTTATTTTATATTCTTTTATATTGTATTCTTTTTCTTTTACTGTTAAAATATATTTTCTTTTTCTTTTCCTTATACTCATATTGTTTTTCTTTCTTTCCCCAACGAATCCTGGCTCGGCGAACAAGTCGGGCCAGGCGCGGAAATTTAAAACCGTCACATTGGTATAAAACCTAACACACACAGAACATTGCAGAGTAAATCAGATGCTAATGGTTATTTGATTTAATGATTACTAATGGTTTATTATTTAACAAGTGTGTAACCAGAGGTTCTTGCCACCAAGTGAGCAAAATAGCACAAATGAAGCAAGTACTGTCCATACTCACAAGTGAAATAACCTCTAGCGTGTTACAAGTTGAGTAAGATATTCTTCCACCTAAGTGAAACACAGTAGAAACACCGATTGTTGATAATTATGTAATACCAGCGTCAACATCGACGCAAACATATTCTACTGGTCTCTTTCAATTCGCATTGCGACATGCTCTCGGGCTCCGAAAGAGACAATGATTCAACTAAACAAAACGCTTAAAATGCAAATGTAGTCTCAAATTAATACATTTTAAATGGGGATGTTGACAAAACTCAGAGATATTTGTAAGCCCAAATTAAGAATGGTACTTGCGTAATATGAAAGTCCAATTAAATTCATTCCAACTTTAAAACATTACCGATACATGAGAATACACTAACAGAAATTTTCCAGTAACAATTACCCTACTGGCACAATATTATCACAAGGTGAAAAACGTACAAAAAAAATCATCTACATCAAACAATGTACTCAATCTGAATCTGTCTGCGGAATGTAATTTTGTAAAACTTAATGACGTAAAATCTTACACACATGTACATTACAAAGTATAATACATCAACTGAATTACTAAACAATGTTAAGTCAAACTCAATAGAAATATTGATTATTGAAAATTATGTAATACCAGCTTCTTTCGTATCGCATAAACGTGACGCAGATCGAAAGAAATTTATTTGTTATGCAACGATTTTTTGTTTTCTGAAATTCCACATATTCTAGCGGTCTCTTTCAATTCGCATTGCGACTTGCTTTTGGACTCCGAAAGAGACAATAATTGTAATTAAACAACGTTCGGAAAGCATAAGTATTTTTAAAATGATACATTTTGAATGAATAAGACATTTGTACTTATTTCCGAAATTCCACCAAGTATGTATTTATTGATGGAGTAGCTGCATTTATTCTCACTATAGCTATTTCCTGTTGCATTAATTATAAATTATTAATACAGCAGAAAAAAATGCTTTCCTACAGGATATATTTTTCTGAAAATAATAGTTGCAAATAATCTTTGTGACAAAAGTTAGATAAAGATATGTGATGAAAAGTAAAATGAACAAAATCAGATTGACAAATAATAGTATATTATTGCTGAGGGCGCCACTGCGCCCGAGGCATGTACGGTATTTTACGGGCCGAGGGAGCGTACGGTAAAGTGGAACTTACCGCCCTAGGACGGTAAAGTGGAACTCACCGCCCAAGGACGGTCAGTTCCAATTTTGTCCGCTCCCAAGGTGAGTAAATAATTTTATTTTTACTTACCGGAAATTAATTGCAACGTTCTCGATCAAGATTATTTTACAAACGAATGTAATATTATGCTATACGACTTAAAAAATAATCAAATTTCAGAACAGAATTTCGAAGGCAATGAAAACATATTTGTAGCTCATAGATTAATCATACTTTACGGTATTAATTATTACATACTCAGATCATTATAATAATGACGGTATTTTAATCCGGCCTAAGTCCGGGATTTCTAGGTGAGGAAGAATTATGCCGGACACATGCCGTATTACAGTCACACTCCGTAATTCTGGCAAGGGTATGGCATGCATATGGCATTAATCTGGTTCACGTACAAATAACATAAGGTTGCCAGATTTATGCCAGCTGGCTGGCATTAATGAGGCAAAAGTCCGGCATTTGTAGATGAACCAGACTTATACCGAACACATGCCATACCATAGCCAGACTTTGGGGTCTGGCGAGGGTATGGCATTCGTCTGGCATATGTCTAACTCACGTACAAATGCCAGATTTTTGCCACCCGTGTGAAAAAAATACTACCATATGGCCTGCCAATAATCCGACACTAGCATGGCATTAAACTAGAATGCGTCTGGTTTGCGATTACGATCCAGACTTTTACCGGACCAGCTAGCGACTACTTTTTCTGTACAAGCAGATTAATGCCAGTCAGTTGGCGAAATTTTTTTCCACGTGGGAACCGCAAAAAAGAAAAATTAACTAATCTGGCAAATATCTGACAAAAGTCCAGCACTGTTTTACCGCTCGTTGTCTAACGATCCGGCAAAAGACTGGCAGTAGTACGGTAACACTATACCGAGGCGAAATCTGGAAGTATGGCGAAAGTACGGAAGCAATTTGGCGACAATCCGGTATTCGCAGTCTACTTAGTTAGCAAACTAACAATACCAAACCGCAGAAAAGAAAAATAAACTAATCTGGCATTGCTTTGGCTCGCGCGCATGATCCAGACTGCACATACCTATCAGTGCCACACGTGTGCCATACGCGTACCACCCTTCCGACAGACTAATGCCATATCCGTTGCCAGACTTTTGTCAAACCAATGCCAGACTTATTTTTTTTCTGCGCGGGTAAGATATTCGTTTTACAGTGCCGAAAAAGTATGTTATAATTTGTGGTTGGTTGTTGTATAATCGCTGCGATATAAGTTTCGATTAGTTTATTGAATTGTTACCAAACTGTATAACAGTTTAGTCATATTTCTTTAACAAAGTTTTTCAAATAGTATTAATAGTTGTTATGTTTTGAAAACGAACAAAATTTTTCGATATTACTATCGATAATTATCTATAGTTCAACTATCGAATGTTTTCGATAGTAAGACTATCGAGGTTTAGTAAGGCCTACGCTGGAGGGAGGAAAGAGCGTAAACAGTTTCGATCTTCAATGTTTTTTTTGATTCGCTCGAAAAGCATGGATTTCTTCCAGATGTAACATGATAATGTGGGAATTACAACTGTCTACGCATCGTACCTTTGTTTTGATGCAGATAGTGGTTCTACTTTATTTTCGTGCAGTTGAAGAGTATCTATACAGCCATAGTATAGGTATCTATAAGGCATAGTGTAATTAATTAATATGGCATAGCTATATATTACAGTGCAAAAGCAAGAGTCCTATTTTAAGTCACTTTCAACAGAATAGACATTCAAAGTGACTCATAATAAGACGCTTTTCTCAAAATAGACGCAAATAAGTGACCGCAAGACCACACTCAAATTAAATCACTTTTTTTTTGCAGTGTACCGGTAAAATCAAGGCATATTATTAGATGTCCATTTTATTAGCACAACAGATATCTCTCTGTGTACGACATGTTGTTCCTTAAAAACAAAAATTCTTTTCTCCACGTGTTAATTGTTTTAAATTTGGTTCAAAGTTTATTCGTTCGTTTTGCCAAAGTTTGCTTTCATGGGCAATCAAATAAATAATACAACGTTCATCTGAATCTAGTGACATAAAATGTAGCGTCATATATCTTCGGAGACGATTTTTCACATACGTCCAATTTTCAAACCGTCAACCGGAATATTTAATGAAAAAAATCAACATTTGAATTATACAATGCTCTCGTCTGTAAATTTTATTATAAAATTTTAATTTTGTATAATTTCGAATTTAAAATTAGCATTAAGGTGGGATGTGACGTAAAGTCAATGCTGTAAGTTTGGTTTGAAGACCATTTTGAAAAACTATTTATCAAGGATGCGAAACGAAACTAAAAGAATGGAATGTAAATCTAAACATCGTTTTAGTTTCCCTCCTGATCGAAACCGAAAATACTGATATATTTTAATTTCCCTCCCCATCGAAACCGAAAAGACTTATATATTTTAGTTTCCCTCTCGATCGAAACTGAAAATACTGATATATTTTAGTTTCCTTCTGGATGGAAATAGAAGTGTTCTTTAGTTTTCCTCTTAATGAAATTTAATCAACAGTATTTTTGTTCTTTAAGGGTATACAG
>JABFOV010006820.1:0-10179 GCA_022817685.1 Aradophagus sp. ZL-2020
CAATACGCGCGCGCAAAATTTAAGTTCTTAAAATATAAAAAACATTCATTTGAAATTTTTTTAGATACTTCTACCTTTATCAATTTTTATTTACTTACTTTATAATTTATTTATGAAACAAATTTTATAATTAAATTAAAAAATATTGTATTTTAAAATTACATCAAACAATAAAAATATATTTATAAATTCTTATGAAATTTTATAAATTTTAATATTCATAATTTTTTTTTTTTATACAGAAATAGTTCTTTGAAATTTCATATTACTTATTTAATTTATGAAAGCGATTAGTATTATACAATATAAAAATTACAAATAATTTTTTAAATTATCTATAACCTCAACTACTAAAAATTAGAAATGTCAAATGGCATCTTTCTTTCTTTTTTTTTTTTTTTTCTTAATTCAAAATTCAAACCTAACATCTTGACCAATCACGTAACGAATAAAAAAGTTACACAACCAACTTCAAGTTCATAACATCTATACTGTCTTTGAGGAGGAGAGGAGAGACTTGAGGAGAGAGAGGAGATAATACATCAACAAACTGTACATGTGCTATAAAAGATGTTCCAGTCTACCATACCTTCACCCACGTACGTAAAGTAAGATAATATTTGTTCCACAGATTCTATTGATTGAAATATTATATTCTAATAAGATTTTTACTAAAGAGAAGATAATCACTCGAAAAAAATAGTAATAAAGGACAGATAATATAATTTACACAAGTGGGTACTTTATTAATGTTTTCTGAATACTACTGAAAGACGCTTATTTTCCTGCAGCTCCCATATTAAAGTATCTAGTAATTCATATAAAGAAGTATTAGTGAACAAAAATTCAATTTAATAACATGTTTGCTTTGAAGAGTAACATATTTTGTATATTGATTTTTGGCCACGTGTTTTGCACATGTTTATTTTATGATACTAATATAAGTTGCGTAATTGTATTTCAATATTTTTTTCGTTTAGTAATAAATCTTGGGAACTTCACGTACATGATTAATAAAAATTTAAGATATTTTTAATAACATGTAATCACGTTTTTGAGAAATTTTACACTCGCAATCGGCGTACATTATAAGTAACTCAAACCACAAATCTGTGATCTGTAAGAAATTCGTAATGTAAACAAAGTATTTGTTAGACAATTGATGATATTTTGATCATGAATTTTAACTACTATCAAAGCTGTAATTACACAGTTAGGTTATTCGATAATTCAATTCGCATTGTCCTAATTACAACAAAAATCATAAAAATCGTCCATTACAATAATTCAATTTTATCTCTTATACATAAAATAAACTTATTTAAACGTATATTATACGTATGATAGGAATGGTTTTCTATTAGGGTAAGCACATACAAAATTATATGATTGATAATAAACAATAGACGAAGAAAACACATTACTTTAGTAACGTTAAAAAATATATTCTACTCAATATTAAAATCACTGGCCCATTTTCTTTCATATATACGATATAAAATATAAGATATTATATATCAGTAGCTGAGTTGAAAAGGTGCTAATTCAAATTTTATTATGGGAACTCGAACAACCATAGAATGGTATGTGATCTTTCTGTGAGTCACATAACCCCCAAACAGCATTGCCACATTCACAAGCAGTCCCTACCGTAGCGACAAACACAAAATTATCGTACAATTATCGTCCGGTAATGTCACAAAAATATTGTACAATTATCGTACATAAATTGAAAAAATCGTACAATTAATGTACTTATTTAAAATTTATAATCCTAAATGAATGAATATCATTTCATAAACATTAAAAATTGCTGTTATTATGTTGATAGTTAGAGTAACACTTCATAATTACTTTTTTTTTAATATAATATTACATTCTTTCTAATATATATAAAACATTTTTTTTAAATTAGTGATAAATAATGTTTTTCGTCAAACTTTGTTTACATATACTATATCACAAAATCTGTAATTTTGGTAGCTACGGAGTAACATGTTATAATCAGTTACAATTACCTTTTTTAAAAAAATAATTATACATTCTTTCTAATCAATTTTTTTTTCTTCCTTTTTTTGTGCACAATAAAAGGAAGAAAGGTCATGACCAATAGAAACCCATAAAAATTAAAATTAATTTTTGTTTGAGACTTTTTTATTACTTTATTTATTATATTATATCATGGAGCTGACGTTTCGTTCAATTAATTTGGACCTTCTCAGAGCTTGTCACATGTTCAACACAAAGTTCGCATATCATACAATTTGTAACTTGATAGTCTCAATTATTTACATTTTCAATTTATAATAAATAAATAAATAAATAAATAAAAGACTTGTCAGATAATCAAAGATGTGATAAATAATAAACAGCACGGACATGAAGTAAAACGTAAACTCAACGTCAACTCATCAGTTGACGTTTTACTCTATGTCTGTGCTGTTCGTTAAATTTTTTCACATTTTTTATTGTCTGATAAGTCTTTTATTTATTTACATATTATGAATTGACAATGTATATAATTGGAACTATCAAGTTAGAAATTGTATGACATGCGAACACAAGCTCCGAGAAGGTCCGAATTAACTCGACGAAATGTCAACTATATATAATATAATAAAGTAAAAAAAAAAGTCTCAAACAAAAATTACTTTTACTTTTTATGGGGTCTTATTGGTCACAAAAAAAAGGAAGAAAGGAAAATTACTTACAAACCAAAGAACAGTTTGAGCAAAAGAAAAATTCTACATAAACTCTTTCTAATACATATATAAAACATTTTTTTTAAACTTGGTAATAAGTAATATTTTTATAAAACGTTGTTTGCATAAATTAAATCACAAAATCTGCGATCGTTTAACATAACATTTTACACATTTCTGATTATGACTTTTTCATCTTCTAATTAAAAAAAACTGAAAAACATAAAAATCAGGGCTTTGAATTGAAAATTCAGAACTCTTCAGGAAGTAATATTTATTATCTTCTTCCTCGAACTGATGTTCCCGTTCTTCTTTTGTCCTCTCCGCACGTTCATTGGTTGCGTCACTTTAAAATTTGTGCAACAATCATTTGTTTGTTTACATTTGAAATTTGAATTTACGGTGTCCTTGCGATTACATACAGCGAATACAAGTTCGGTGAACTTCCGTATCTACTTGAAATAACGTATTCGGAAACATCTAGCGGAATCGCAAAAAGCGGGCATTTTTAAAAAATTATATTATTCCAAAATGACTTTTTCACACAATTTTTCGAGTGAAAAAAATTGTACAATGCCGTTAATTACCGTACGGTTACCGTACATTTTTTGTACAGTACCTGTAGATCGTATAAACTTTAAAATTATCGCACTTGTACGATCCTTATCGTACGTTGGGCAATGCTGCCCCCAAAAAGCAATTTCATTGTTAATGGGTTTGCAAGAGTTACGTTTCCTCCTACTCTAATGAAAAATTTTTACAAAAAATCACTAATAAAAACACAAAAATTATTGAATATATCATGTGTAGGCATGATGAGAAACACATTGAAACAAAACATTCTTATTTTTAATTTTAAACGAAATTATTAGCTTTCAAAAATGTAGGATTTTGTTAATTTTCAAAATGTTTAAGAATTTGTTAGTTTCAACAAATTTGAAAAAGAAATCTGGCCGGTCCGTTACGATAAAGTATGTACAAAAAACATTTTTGTACATTTTTACGTGAGGATCCAAATGTACTTCTAAAAAAAGTAGCGCCCAGCTATATTAACTGCTAAAAGATCACAGCACTGGAACGCCATTTATTAGAAAAGACACAGTGCTTAAAAAACTTTTATACAAAAACATTATAGCGCCGAATGAAATGTAACAAGGAGCCCAGTGACACTCTCGCATTTTCTATACACCTATAAGTGCCCGTCTAAATACGTGGGGGCGCTGTTAGCGCTTCAAATAAGGGACTAATCATAAAGACTAATCTTAACCTACAGTGGCGAGCTTACAAATAGGGAAATAATGAAAGGAACTTATAAAATGTATTTTCATGTAAAATAACTCTATTTCTCAGCCAATTTGATATTTTATGAATGAATATATAATCACATTCATTATTCGATAAGTTCAAATTTATATTTGATACATTTTTGTGTAGTATTTGTAAACACTAGTGCAAGTATACTATTTCTCGCAAACTTATAAATAGGGAAATCATTGTTGTTTTTGGTTTTGGAAAGAAAAGGCGAACGTGTATCTTAGCTTATTGGTAAGAATTAATAAAAATTATTGTTTTTACTTATAAATAATAAATAAAACATTGCAAATTATTCATTTCAATGAAAAATTTAGGATATGGGTCGCGGCAAGCATATTACACTAGCTCAACGGCAAACTATTTTTCATTTGCGTAAAAACGGTTTGACTCTACAGCAAATAGCTAGACAGTCGGAAATATCTGTAAATGCTTGCCATCAAGCTTTAAAATATGCGGAAAAAAGGCCTGATTTTTCGACAAAACCAAGAAAAGCTAGACCAAGAAAAACAACACCTCGAGTTGATCGGATAATCCATCGTCTATCGGAAGGAAATCGATTTAAAACAGCAGTCGAAATACAAACTGAATTGCTAAATCAAGGAATTGACATAGGTGTTCATACGGTTCGTCGACGTTTAAATGAATTTGGACTTCAAGGACGCGTGGCAAGAAAAAAACCTTTTATCAGCAAAAAAAATCGCAAAGCAAGATTATTGTTTGCAAAAGAACACCTGAATTGGTCGTCTGAGCAGTGGTCAAAAGTTATTTTTACTAATGAATCAAAGTTCAATCTATTTGGATCTGATGTTAAGCAGTACGTGCGTCGTCGAGTAGGCGAAGAATTTAGTGAGAAGTGTGTAAAACCAACCGTCGAACATGGAGGTGGTTCTGTGATGGTTTGGGCTGGGATGAGCATGAATGGTCCAGGTCCGATTTGTCGTGTAGTTGGTATCATGGACAAACATGTTTATGTTGACATTTTGGAAAATCAACTTCTGCCTTATGCAAAAAGTTACCTTGCAAAAGATTGGATTTTTCAAGCTGACAACGATCCCAAACATACATCACTAAAAGCAAAGAATTTTTTGAAAGATCATAATGTTAATGTTATGATATGGCCAGTTGTTAATGCTATACATTTTATTTGTAAATGTAGTTAGAAAATTATACAAATAAAAATTTAAACGTATATCAAGTTTTCCTTCAAAAATGTAGTTTTTATTGTTTTACATATCGTTTCCCTATTTATAAGCTCGCCACTGTATGGCAAACCATGTTGCTACGTATGGCTAAAGGTCTGGGAGAGTGTGGTAAAGTTTGTGGCCATGGACCGCCAACATTACTGGCTGCACCTAATTTTTTCTGCGCAAGACGCCGCAAGTTTTGGCAAAACGAACATGTACCGCGGATTCGGATTTGGCTGGATGTATTTTATATACTTTTTTTACGCCACACGTTGTGCAGGTACTATAGCGGTACGTGCAATCGGTTACATTTCTTTACCCGCATATTGGCCACACTTTCACCCACATGTATTCAATGAAATTCTAACCTGCGCACATGGTGTGGCTCTGTGCCAAAAGCAATACGTCCGCCACATACGTAACATTTTTCTTTAGATTTTAATTTATTTTTCGTTTTGTTATGTTCCTTGAATTCAGCGCAATTCAAATATATAAAAAAAAATATATTACAAATGACGTCATTATTACCGAAAATATAATTTACATAGACAAAATACATTTTTTATACATCTCAAAACATATCCTAAAATATATTTTCTTCCGTAAGGGTTAATTATCTGTATACTTTTTACAAAAAATAATAATAGAAAGTAAATTAAAACAACTAAACTTCTGAAGTAAATTTGAAACAAATTTTCTTCATAATATTTCTTTAGAAATATTCTTATTCAAATAAGTATAAAAATTTTTGATTTCTAAATTTATGTTTATTTTAATAAAATAGTTAATTGTTTTTTGAAGTTTTGTATCTTTGTAAGATATTTGAAATGTTAGGTGGATGCAAAATTACATAGAACCACGGTTGCTTATAAAACGCAAACTTCTTTAACTTTTATAGCTCGAGTTTGTTATGATTGATGTATGTTAATATTACGTTTTACTTTTACGAGCTTTAATATAACAAAACAAAACTTAAATATTGTTCTTCATGTGAAGCAATAATTTATTTGTAACATCCAATCAAACATTTTAATTACAGTTTTCTTATACAGTGTTTTCGTAATACACTAATATAATCAGTGTGCTAAATTTTTTTTAGCAACTTACTATAAATGTTTAATATGATCTAAAATGAATATGAAAAAAAAAAAAAACTTTAAATGTGTTATAAATCTTGAGGAAACATTGAGTCGTCCTTTAATATGTTTTTAGCACGATGAGCAAATTATAATTAATTTACTGCCATTTTTCGAACATTTGTCAACGTCAATTGTGTAAAATGATTGATTTAAATGAACTTTCTTCAAACATCCCGCGTGGAAAAAATACTGCCAGCTGGCCTGGTAATAATCCGGCAAAAGTCTGGATCATAATCGCGAGCCAGACATCTGCCAGATGCATGCCATACTAACGCCAGACTTCTAAAATCCTGCATTAATCTGGAATGCGTTTGGCTTGTGATTACGATCCAGACTTTTGCCGGACCAGATGGCGACTACTTTTTCCGCGCGGGATTCTTCCATTAAAAATTGTTTCTTTTTGGACGACTTTGATAATGTTTGCAATGTTTTCTGCAATGTGTTTGACTTTGCTATAACACCTGAAATAACTAAAAAGAATATGTGTAACATGTGACAAAAATAATTAAAAAGAATTTTTCAGTAGTACGGAGTAAATAATATTCATTTTAACATAAAAATAAGCAGATTATCATTAATTTTACTACATTTTATAGCAAAGATACTTACAATTCATAAGTATATTTATTAAAAAATATTGTAGAAACATTCATCATAATCCACTTATTCAAAACTGCGTTTAAATAAAATATAAAAATTCTCGTTATTATATTTTTATAAATGTATATTTTTGCAACATAGAACATGTATACAAAAAAACATTTATACATGTAACAATTTACAATAAAATAACACACAAATATATTATATTAATCTTGATATACGAACATGCATTTAAATTTAATTAGATATTCTTCCAAGCACAATGAGAATATAAAAATTAATATGAAATTAAAAAACAGTTTTTACATCAAAAATTTTCAAATGTTTGAAAATTTCGCTCGCGGGGCCTTTGACTCAGAGAATTAAGTATCAAGAATGCATATTACGCGATAGCGATGCGATAGTCATCGACGCCTATCCTCGGGCTGAATATTTCTGCGATACTTTCAGGTATTCGTGTGATTGATAGCGCGCTCCATGCAGTAATTTTGATCCTAAATTCTTAATTTGAATGGAATATTAATTAAATCGAGGCTGCTTTTAATATCTAGAAACAAATTTAAGAACATTTTAATGAAAAGTTATGCAGTATACAAATTTCATCACTGTGTACCACGGTGATAAAATAAAATTAAACGATTAAATAAACTTAAATGTAAAGCTTCTTGCTTTACATTTTCTGCTTTCATTTCTTGCTTTATTTGTTATAATTTTTACCTTATATAGTGACTCATTAGTCATTTTAAATAACCTAATTCGTGAAGGGTATTTGGTCACTCGTATTAATATAAAACAAAGAAAAATGATTGCAATCAAAATTCAAATCATATTACGAGGCAAACTGTTAGTCGTTAGGGAAGCTTGCTGTAATATCGACAATACTTATAGGCTCTTGTATCTTTCTCAGTTCTTTCCGACTCAAGTGAGTTAAGCGTACTTTCTCACTTGCACTCATCGATATAAGTAAGCAGATTATTTGTTTGAGCTAGTCCGAAAATTCAGAAAATTGTTTACGCTTTTTTCATTATTGCAACGGCCGAGTAAAATTTATTTACATAGTGTCGATCATAAACAGTTAGGTACCGTTCTAACATGCGGCCTAGTTAAAATATACGAATTATGTGCCCGTGGAATATACCATTTAACAGCCACTTATACATTATTTTATTTGCGAAAAAAATGAAAATAAACCCTATTGATTTTATGTTCAAATAATTTATAAAACAACCTTTAGTTGTGATTTTAATTACATGTTATAATTAAATTATTTGTTAATCAATTAACGAATATTCGGTGATTCGTTAATCGATTAATGAGTAATCAATTACTCGTTAATTGATTATCAAGTAATTGATTGAAGTTAATCGACTGACGAGTAACTACTCGTCAATTATTTGTTACCATTTATTAATCGATAAAGAGTAATTGAATATTTGTTAATCAATTAACAAGTAATTGATTATTTGTTAATCAATTAACGAGTAATTGATCATTCGATGATCGATTAGCGAGTAATTGATTGTTCGTTAATCAATTAACGAATAATCAATTACTCCTTAATCGATTGATTTCACAAGCAATTAATCATTTAATGTGTAATAGGTAATTACTATTTTGCCCAACTCTGGCCATAAGTATTCCATCTTATTGCAATGATTTTTATATATTGATAAAGTTCGACTCACGATTAAACGCTTTTAATAACAAAGACATTCAAAAACTGTTGAAAGAACAATATTTTATCTGAAACGTATCGTTCGGTCGTTGCATGAAGGCAGCGGTCGTGTAGAGTTCGTGTAATCAGCTGACACCCGGCCATATATTGCGCTAAATCTCGAAACCTACAGTACCCATTATGTTCAAAATGGACATAAGTATTCCTTAAACTATAACGAACATTTCCAACTATGCTTTTATACAACAACTATATACTTACCTTTCTAGTTTTGAAGATATTTTAATGTAACGGGAATCGCGGGGCGATTGCCTGTGTTTAGGGGCACGCCAAGCAGGCCGAGCGCACTTCTGGTTTATTGCCCGTATCCCTTTATTTACTGCACATAAAAATAAGTGATACGTGACCTTTTACGCCGTATTTTATTATTTACAGTTTACATACGTTTAAATTTTTTAAAGACTAATATAAAAAACTTAAATTCATGTAAATAACTGATGCAGATGTCAATATAATATATTTTAAAATATAATATTTCCATTAACAATGTTTAAGTCGAAATATATATTACTAAGTTACAGGTCACCAAATTCTTGCTACGAAAAGTAAGGGAGGCGCCCATAGCGCCGGGGGCGGCATATCCCCACTAGTATGTATATATGTATTTTTTTAAGAAAAACAAAAAACAAAAATATCAACTGATTCAGCAGCATTTCGTTTGCCTTTTACAGTTGACGTGTACATAACTTTAGGAGGCAAGTTCAAAATCTTAAGACCATAGAAGGCGCTTAGGAACATTCACTGTATAATGTCTTAAAATGTATGATAGTAACGTTATTTCGCACACATTTTAAATTTAAATTGAAAAAATCAATATACACACAAACGCCGTAGCACAAGCTCTTCTTATGTTTCGTGACGAATGCTGCTGTATGAGACTTAGAGGGTTTTGGGTGTCTCATTTAACTTTATCCTTCATACTTAATTTAAATCACTAACTTATTTAGGCAAATGTTAAAATATTTAATATTTTTGTGATACCGCTGCCGTATTTTAATCGTCCTATTCCATGGATTTTAATTTTTTGCTTTTGTCAGACTTTATCCTGGGTAAAGCGGTTTTATTATAGCGGTTTTTGAAACATTAATTTTGAATTTTCCGGACTGCTTAAGATCTGTTGTGTCGTATTCCCTGACATTGTAAAACACATAGTATAGCTAGAACTACAGCCTTACTCCTTTGTCATAATTTCTGCATACTTAGGGCAGAGTTTTTTTCACGCAAGGATATATAAATTTCTTACTAAGGCATTGTAGCTTCAAGTTCCCGGTAACAATCAAATGCGCCAATCGCTATATTGTAAGCGCCAAAACACTGTATCGAAAGCGCCAAATTATTTATATTGAAAGCGCCAAATAATACAGTATCATAAGCACCACAAATATTAATCAAAAGCGTCGATTTATTTCTTCTCGGCGATTTAATTCTTCGTTCTCGAATAATATGTTTCGCTTCCACAAATGTTTTCTTACCCGTAATTAAGATCCCAATATTTATATTGT
>JABFOV010006821.1:0-10175 GCA_022817685.1 Aradophagus sp. ZL-2020
GGGGTATACTTCACTCACAAAAAGGATGCATTGAGTGAAGAAAAATTGTATTAGTTCAAGACAAAATGTATTTCGCCATGAATAAATTTTCTTGAGCCAAGAAAAGTTTCCTTAATCCAAGATACTAAATGATCAAGCTAAAAAAAAATGTCTTGACAGGATAAAATTAGGTTTTAATCGAAGAAAATAATATTAAAACTTAGTGATTCTTGAACGACGGTAAAGATTTTTGTAAGTATTAAATTTTCCAGCTTCAAGTTTAACTGTTTACTTTTCGTGAAATTATTAAACAAAGGTTTTATACACATACCTGACTTTATCCATAAAAGCCACTGGCCCAAATATAACACTTCGATTGGAGTACATTTTTATTCTTTCTTTTTGTTTCTCTCACTTTTAGCCCTTAAGTTCATTTAGCGATATCTGACGATTGATAGTTATACCGACACTATCTAAAAAGTAGTTTTAATCCATTAGGCTGTATTCAACAAAGAAGAGAAATATTAATGAAAGTTCGATTAAATACGATCACTGTTTTATTGATCAGCCAGTTTTGTTGCAGATCTTCACTTTAATGAATCGCGCGACAATTTTATTATGAACCGAGACGTAGCTAAAAGGGAAGACTGTATTCCGATACTCACTTGGGATATACTCACTATTAGTCATTTGTATTTCTCGAATCAAGATTAGAAATTTCGTGACGTTTGAGAATTTAATTTGATTTATATATCTTAGAAACCTTTTGTTTAGCTGATTCCAGCGGTGCACGCAATTTACCGACTGCAAGGTAGAGGTGAACTTTTTCAATTGTGTATGCAACGCGGACGAAGTTAGTGATACAGATTCTCACGTCATTCCTAACTAAACATGTACCTCCTTCATGAATTAAAAGAAAAGGATGAGACGATATTGTAGTGCCAAAAATAAGGCCGTAATTTTTAGTGATAATAAAGTGAAAGTATAATAAAGTACAATAGTAATTATTCATTCAAGTACGGTAATTGAATTTTAAAATTATGTAAAATAATTAAATACATTTTCGTAACCTGAACCAAACAACAATTTTATTGTAAAGAGGAAAATTAATTAAACAATTGCAGATTAAGTTTTAATTTTATAATATTGTGTTTGTTCTGTTTTTTATGTTTGGTTACCTGATCGACACGTGTTAATATGTAAGTAATTACCATTTGTCGTACATCTTAAACAATATTTTAAATTTTACGGCACTTATTTTTGACAATGATTGACATTAACCATAAGATTGCGCCGCCGAGATAATTATATCAAAAGCTTCTATTCTAAGTTAAAGGCCTTCAACAGTTTGATTAGATAACGTCCGATAATACTATTAATCTTCCATCTGCCTATTTTTAAGAAACATGAATTATGCAGACACTTTCAGCTAGACGCATTGATTTTTACGCGGTCTGACGTAAAAATATTATGCGAATAATTCAAAGAAACGAGTAAGTCGATTGGTAACTTTTCTTCTTTTTGAAAGCATTGCTAAATGCATTGAAATGAGTTTCCTTTAATTCACTTTTTATCTTACTGCAGAAAATTGTCTACGTCTATAAGGGCATAGAAATACGGTAATATTCGTCGTACTTTATTAAGTTCAAGATCACGGGGAAAACCGGCAGACTATTAATTTGAAGTGATATATTTTCTGGTGTATATTTCAATTGATTAAATTATCGTGAATTTAGGGATCAATTTAAATTGAACGATCAAATTATTTTTTTCAATTTTTCTACTTCAAATTCATGTTATTTTTTTTTTTGTTGATTTATTTAATTGAAAAGTGTCGAGACACAACAATGATTCATTTGATTGAAACGAAAATTTTTTTTTTTCGCAAAAATATTTTATTTTGTTTAAGAATCATTAAGCTTTGCGATTATTTTCTTCGTTTAGAACTTAACTTCAGCCTGTTAAGACACTTTATCTTGCTTCAACCATTTAGTATCTTGGACCAATATACATTTGTTGCTTAAAAAAGTTATTCTTGGTAAAATGTTAAGATAAATTTTGCTTTTATCCAAGAATTTTTTTCTTTGCTCAATGCATCTTTTTTGTGAATGTTGTATGTCCAGGTGTGGGAACTTGTTAACGGTACACATTAACTTACAATAATGTAGTGTTCTTGATACGATTTGTAATCGACAAAAAATTAGGAATTCACTTTGTAAAAGAAACGCTACTTTCAATACGAAATAACAAACCGCGGACAGACGAAGTAAAGAGAAACTATGTACGAAAAGCGAGTTAATTTGAAAGTTTTAATAAACAAGGTCTACGTAGTGTGGACGCTATAAAGGGTTGTTTGTCTCTGCTGGAGACAAAGGCAAAAAGGTGAGACAGGAGGTAGTGCCTAGAGATAACGCTAGGCAAATGAGAGGGACACTGACTAACTCAGTTGTTCTCAAATGTTTTGCATAATTGATTAAAGAACTCAAATTTACACGTTCCCTTGACTTATGCAATGGACGCACCTGAATACATGTTTATTGTGGCCGAACGAAGGTGATGTTTGAAAACGCGGATCATGCGTTCATTTCAGTCTATTGTTCAAGAAAAAGACATATGTTAACATATGTCATAAAAATAAAAACACCGCGAATGATCGAAAGCTATAACACTTTGAAAGCCAAAAAGAGATAACTCGAAATTTTGAGCTTTTGAGTTCGAAGCATCTTGATGATTCTTATCCAGTTTTCTTTCATTTGACTTACTAACTTGGACATTTGTGAAAATGAAATGAAAATGAGAACTCTGACAATGTCAACGTATAAGAGACAAAACGTACTCACTTTATTTAAGTATTTATTAATAAAGCAAAAACAAAATGGATTTCTTTTTGTTGTGGAGTTAGCTGCTTGCTTATAGATTGGAACGCACTACTTGTCGTGCGTAGTTGGGTGTTACATTACACTACTTCACATACATTATAACTGCTGTAAAAGAAATTGATATGGCAATGGCAGGAATCTAGCGCGCGGCATCGAATTGGCTCTGACAAAAAAAGTTTTATGGATCCGGTTCATATAAAGTCCCGATGAGAAAATGTTTTATATAGATTACAACCTTATCAGAGCCATATTAATTTCTACTAGGCTACTTATGTTTATCTACTCATTGCTTCAATTGTTAGTCTTTAAAGTAGATACGAAATGGTAACCGATGCAGGTACTTATTTGATCACACTCATTTATGTTTTTAATGGCAGCTTGATCAAGGCACATAAATAGATTCTAGAAGTTACATTCATGTGTGGGCCCCATCAGGTAACCATATCGGAATCCGATGGGAATAACAATCTCCAAACGCACTTCATCTATTTTGTTAGGATCAGATCATATATTGTATTAGGATATCCCGAGTCGAAATTGTCAACACCTTTCAGCCTCCTTTCAACCTCCGTTCAACCTACTTTCAGTCTCTAATTTGGCTGGAAAGAGGTAGAAATTTTAGCCTCTTCGATCTCTTCAGCCTCCTATCAACTTCTTTAGCCTCCTTTCAGCATCTTTTTAACCTCTTTTTTAGCACCAAAATATTTCAACTCGGAATTCCATTTATTCAAACGTGATATTCAAACCCTATTAAACAGGTGATTCTACAAGATTATATAAATCGTGTAGCATACGGATAACTTTTCTGCTAAGCTTAATTGATTTACATAAAATATTTGGGTTCTCTGAATACACCACATGTTAACCAAACTACTGTACAGCTTTTTTGTCTTCCGATTTCAGCTAGTTACGTAATCGTTATCAAGATTCTAATGGGGTAGACCTGCTGTTGCCCTATTCTGGATATATATTTAAAAAAGTTGTCGCCAAATCAACCCAAGGTTCTTTCTTATATTCTTTTTTAACACCAAATCACTTAATTGCTTGAAAATATTGAAAATTTCTACCTGTCTTTGATAAGACGTGGTAATATTTTTCTGGTTAACTGTGTGTTGTCTTACCGTACATTTATTGTGGAATTGATTCTTCTCAAAGGAAAAAAATTAAAGAGAAATTCCCAAATGCGCGTGAGAACTTGCATTCTCTGTGTAATAGCAAGCTCAATATACGTTCAGCTGGCGATATGAGCATTATCATGAAGAACTGTGCAACGTGAGAGTAATTAGCGCAAGTGAAGACACGCTTTTTAAACTCACTGTCGATTGTTCATGGCACAATAGCTCGCGTACGTAAAGCTTTGTTTTCACAAAATACCACGTGAAAATATGCAAAGCACACTACTTTGTCGGTTGATTTTTTCGTGCTATTGTCACTCCCATTTATGCTTTTAAAAATTCACTCTCAATTGCGTTTTTATAATTCATTCCTTGTAATATTACGATTGTACGTATAAATAATCGTGATTATGGTCTTTCATATTATTTTTCCACTTTTCGACTTTTCTTTCTTTTCTCCGTGCAAACACTAAATTGTTTTCAAATATCGTGATTGAAAAAATTGTAAAATTTTGTTGACAATATATTACTGCTTATTCATTTTTTAAGTAACAATTGCTTTGATTTTTCTTGTAATTAATATATATTAATAATTGACGTCTGTTACAATTTTTTTTTTACAAACTCTATAACTGCTAAACATTGATACAGAATATAATGTTATTCGTTTAAACTTTAATTGAATCGTTCTTAAATATTTATTATTAATTGAAATGTTTATTAGTATCGTCAATATTTAAAATCAAGCGACAATTATTTTGAGTGGGTTATTAGTGTATAAATTTACAAACAAATGCGAACAAAAGACAAAGATTGAAAGAACTCTTGCGACACAAATAATTGTGAATCCTGATACAGGAAGTCTTGTACACAGAATGCATAAACAATAAGAGAATTGATTTAATCTCCATGGAATCACTTTTTTGTCATAATTTGAATAATCAATCTAACTCTTGACTGCGTAAAAAGCGACGCTAACTGTCCTGTGTGTTGCCGACCTTGGGCTTTACCAATTAGCAAATACCAGCTACCCTTATTCACATCTCATACAATTTACATACCTTTTCTGTTCAACATGACCATACGAATTCAAGAGTGGCGACATTCAAAGCAATAACTACGGATTACGCGGCGTTACTTATGACTGAAGTATCGCCAGGAAATTTGTATACATACCGTTACTTAATTTCAACATTCAGTCTCAACTACTGTGCATTCATAAACATAACATCTATAAATTAATGAGAAATTCAATTTTGAGATGTTTTCATTGAAGTTAGATCTGTTACGGGCGAGCGTATTATTAAAGTTTCTGTATTTGATTATGATAAACGATTCATTTTAAGAGGTGATATTGCACTAGAAATCAAGTAAATTAAGATTTCGATTTATGACTCCGATATTTTTATCTTTTAAATGGAGAAAAGTAAGTTAGTTGAAATTATTTTCATTATTATTCGTGTGGCGTAGGCTTGGCGGATGTGACCAACGGGCCAAGTCCGTCCCAGTATTGGCAGTCGACGGTTAGTGTTGATCTTGGCCTAATACTGAAATGACTGTCGGTTCACTACTGGCTCGAACTTGTACCCAACGTTGACTCAATTATAATATTTTATATTGGAAATGATATAATATTAGTAGAACCCTTTCTGTCGAGCCTCATCCGGTCAAATCCGATCAAAACATTGGCGCAGTACCAACACCGATATCCTGTACTGGACAAGTACTGATGTTGGTATTGGAACTGAATAAAATATTGTTCAATTTCAACGTTGAGCCAACGTTGGCTGCCAACGGTCAACCAACGGTCGTCGGTACTGGGCCAGTGCTTGGCCGATCGTAAATTTCTACGTGGATACCATCTAACTTGCGAAATTCGCTGTATCATGTATACCTAGTTAAAAATATGCGACTAATTAACGACTCGTGAAAAAAATCAAATATTTTATTTTTAAATGAGTACTCATTGCTATATTTAGATGAAATATTAAAAAGTAATAAGTAAAATTTATGTGCACTGTGAATAAATCCACTTCAGTAAAATGATATCAGGGTTCGTGGTAGCGAACCCGAGGAGCAAAAGTCAATGTTTTTTAAACATATATATAATGTAATGCAGTAGTCAGAACTTTTTACGAAATTTTACATGAAAAGTATAAAATTACATAAGCTACGAATTCTTAATGCAATGTCATTTGTCGAAAAAAATTCATGAAAAATTAGTGTGCCAATTATAGTATAAAGTATAAAATCTAAATTTAGAATAATATAATAATTTCCCGTATAAAGAACATGTTGTATAGTTTCGCTAAATTGAAAATATCGTGTAATGTCAAATTTTAAAGTGAGAAAAACAGCAAACTTTGTGCCGTTTATTCAGACGAATTAACTAAACTAAAACAGATATCAATGCGAATTGTGGTTTCAAAAACATTTCTTCATCTTGAACACATTAACAATTTTGCTCGAATGTGAAATATGCTAGTGAGAAACTATGCAAGTGCAATGATAAAGTAATACCTAGAATCAAGCTAATTGACAATAAAAACGTTTATTTTCCATGAGTACTTCGTTAATCAGCTGACTTTCTTACAAACGTCCTTCGTTAAAACGCATTGATTATCAGAAAAGCCAATATTTCCCTGTTATAATAAAATATGACTTCCTTTCTCCGTATGTTTTTACGTGCATTTCAAGTGGTTCTTTCCGCAACGACTATGAATTCATTACTCTAGTATTAAAAAGAATATGACGTCATTTTCATTATCTGCAGACTAATAATCCAAAGATTCCTTTCTTGAAATGAGTTTTCTGCAATCTGTTGTAAGTTATATCCCGCTTGTTTTGTATTTACTTCATCTAAGAAAAAGCTGGCTTGTTCTGAAAGAAAAATGTCCGGAAAATAAAAAACAATTTAAATAGAAAAATCAAACGACTACTGCAATCCAGATTAAATACGGGGACAACTGGAAAAACAAAAACTTTAACAACGTGAGTATTAACAACTTGATTTGAATCGCCTTGTTTTTCCTTTAGTTTGTGCTAGGATGACAAAAGAAATGTTTCATTCGCGAATCGTTATTTCTTAATAATATAGCTTAACATTATTAGAAAGCATTGTTATAGCGAATAAAAACAATGACAAGTTTAAGGAAGCAACAAGCTCCTATAGGAGCTTAAAATTTATTTTAGATTTAGTTGATTTGGTACACCATTTTCATTGTTAAAATAAGCTCTGATATTTTATTTTTAAATCAATTTTATGTAAAGTATTTCATAGCAACCGATTTATATAAAATGTTTGCACACGTAATTTACATACAATTTAAATAATTTCGGATATAACTGTATAATATAAAAACTAATTTTTAATATCTTCGATCGCTTCTCAACTTAGATTTGTATAAAATTCACATAAGTGGTATGTAAACAATTTATGTAAATGATTTATATAATTCAGGCAGGACAATGTAGAATTATATTGACGTACACTTTACGTCAATCGTTTACATAATTGCTGGCTATTAGGGAGTACATTTAATTTAATCATCTTTTTGAAATGTCAAGAGAAAATGTAAAACTATCAAGAAATCTTAAAAAAAGGAAAAAGTTGTCACCGAAATTTTACCAGTAATTAATGTACAATTTTATTAATTCAACAAATTTCATTAATTATTATTAAGAATTATATTTTCATTTCTGTCGTTTCATTAAAATATCAAATATCAAATGTAAGGGAAAACTAACATTTAATACATAAATGGATTTTAAAAACAGATATCAACACACAGTTTATAAATAATTGAAATGTGACATTTCAACCTATTATGTTTATGTCAAATTAAGCTACTGCTTAAATTACATTGATTAAAGAAAATGCTTATTATTTTAATTTACATGTATTCTTAATAATATAATCTGCGTTTTTTAAACTGCCTGTAGAGACATTTTTACTGGGAGAGATTGCTGAATTTTGTATCTACATCTGGAAAACGCGATTATATGTAACGAATAAAAAATATTCAATTTAAATATTCTAAAGTTTCAACATCCGTAACAAGATAACATGCTATGTGTTGCGTTTTCAAAGATTTTATTGCATACAAGTGCGTTTTCCTGACCTAGAAGCAAAATTCGATTTTTTTTTCATCTATCCTGAACTATTAAGTTAACTGTATCAAGTCAAAAAGTAATGAGTTATTTTTGATGAAATTACAATTCTCTTCTATTCCGAGTAGTCAACTAGCGTAGTACTTCCACCCTAACTACTGGATACCGGTATTAGAACAAAATGCTCTACAACTAAAATAAGCGAAGCACATTTCAATAGTTTTTACAAAAATTACAACACTCATTGGTATTAAAATCGAAATTTTTGTATTAGACTATGAAACTTATTTATACCCGAACTTAGGCAGGTTAATCGAGTTTTACCAATCTAGAATTGAGTATTAGGCTTATTCACCCCAATTTGGGCATTGTATAGATGGAATTTACATTTATAGACAAGACCCGAAGCAATCATTTATAAACCGATACAGGGCCAAATTAGGCCCCGTACGGGTCCATTGGCGTACCTAGTTAGCCCTAGTTTAAACTTTTCTTAGAGTGATTGTGTCGTCAAAGTGCATGTGCCTTACCCCAGAAAAAATAATTTGGGATGTACTCAGGTATGTAACGCTAGACTTACGTCGGGCTTGCGTAAGGTTTGTTTAAGCCTTCTGTAGGCGTAGTGATGATATTAACCTAAAGTATACATTCGTACTTTTTTAACGAGTTATAAAACTTTTCCATCCATATTACTTTATCTCTTGTAACATTTTTTGCAAAGCCATAAAACATAAGATAAAAATGATTTGCATTTCAGTCATTTTTTTCCGCATGTAGTTTTATAAACGCAAACAACGTCATTTTTTAAATACATTTAAGTTAGCACAATGTATGCGTACCGCGCATTATCGAAGCATGAAACTTTAAGGTGAAAAAATTGTCGCGTATCTGTGTTTAGCGAACGCTTGCGCGTTTTCAAAGGTGCAGCTGCGCGTAATGTGTACAGGTGCAATTTACTTGTAGCGCGCAAGCGTCCAGGTAAACTCAAGTAAAACGTCGAAACGAGAAGCTTTCGTAGTCAGCGTCAACCGCTCGAGACGCGTGCTTTCCCTCTCAAAACGTGCGCGTGTTATACCGTGTTTCGAAATTAGCGCGCGCCGACAGACCGAATGTCCTTTCTTTATTTTACACAATCATGTCACGAGGAAGTAAAATGTTAAACAATTGTACTTAACATTGAGGACAAAATACTTGATGCTTAAGTATAATAAATAACTATTTCGTACAACAATTTCGAAACGATTCAAGGTGCGGCGTTTTGAAATTGCAAAATCAAATTCCACGTGTGTTAGTGACAGTTGTGGTGTTGTTACTTTTTAAGAAAAAAAGTGGAATTTAATAATCATTTCGATAAGAGGACTATTTAAAATATGGAAAAGATAAAATAGTTGTTGAATGAGGAAAATAAATATAGCGATTAAAATAAGGTTACGGTAATGGAAATTGACTGTAGTACCGGGACGAATGTTCGACAAATTGAGTCAAAGCATTTTAATTACTTCATTTAAGAAAGTAGTGTTATAATAAGCAGAATAAGCAGAAAAATATTGCAATGCAAAGGTAATGCAAATTAATGTATACAATATTCGTAAATTTTACAATTAATTTGATTTTAAGTTTTGCAAGTAGAAACTGAAACATTGGAATACAACTATAAAATTACTGAAAAATAATTAGTTTATTCGCGTGATGTTTGTAAATCAATGATATCAATTATTAAAAAAAAACCGTAACTTTTTACGACTAATGTTTGATTTACAATAATACACTCAGAGAAATTTTGTATTGAGTATTGAAATTAAAATAACTTAAATTTACCATCTTACGTAGTAGTTTTGCGACATGGTAAAAAAATTACAGTTATTGATATTAAATTGGCGAAGATTACTACAATTAGAACATCATGTAC
This sequence comes from Aradophagus sp. ZL-2020, assembly GCA_022817685.1. Lineage (NCBI taxonomy): Eukaryota > Metazoa > Arthropoda > Insecta > Hymenoptera > Scelionidae > Aradophagus > Aradophagus sp. ZL-2020. The sequence goes on from JABFOV010006821.1 coordinate 9,993, forward strand.
TACACTTAATTTTTATTTTCAAAACTCGTTTATCAAAATTTACTAAGTACAGTAGTGAATAACACTGTTACATGTGAGAGATTTTTTAAATTTTTTTATTATGTTTCCAGCTTGCTATTGAAAATAGTAATTTTTAATATTCAAAAAGTAATTTTTATTATGATTTTTCTCTCAGTGTAGGAA
>JABFOV010006822.1:0-10171 GCA_022817685.1 Aradophagus sp. ZL-2020
GTATTTTTTTGATTGAATAATCTTACAAAAAGAAGCTTGAATATTTCAATGTTTGAGAACATATTTTTTCATTTTTGATTACAACGTATGTTACTAAATTATATATAATTAATTTTCGTGTATTGATAAATGTTGGAAACTTCAACTGCATAGGATTAATGAAACAAATTTTACCAGTTCTGGCAACACATGCAAGGTTAGACACGACTGCGTGTGAAATTATCAAATTTGACGCGATTGCTGATGCTCTTTGACATGAAGCAACAATTTCTTTTTTTATCATATATCATATTAAAAAAAACTTTAATTTATCACGATATTAAAAGCAAAGAATCATAAATATTGTTTTTCAATTATCAAATCAATGTCTCTTTAAGGCGAAATGAAAATTGCATTGCTAGAATAAAGCAATCGAACGTTGATATCGGAAAGTGTTTTGACGCGAGAGTCGAAAACATTGGTGCAAAGGAAAGAGGTAACGGAACGCGCGGGAAGACTATTAGCCGGGAATTCGTTTGAAAAATGAACATTCGAGCGTGGAGGCGTACACGTGCATTTTCGCGTTCGCACGTGTACCTGCATAAGCATGCATAGCAGTATGCGCGTACGTTATATGTAGGCGTTATCGATTGGGCCCCCAAGGGTTTTCAACTTTTTATCCCGAGTATTACCCGATGCATATTTCATTCGACATATTTAGAGTGTCGTTGATAAACGATACAGTTATATTAATACTGAGGCATTTAGAGATGACCAGAGTGGAACAAAAAAATTCTTGCATTTTCTATTAAAAACCAATTTCGACGATGCAAATGAGTTTCAAGTTATGTAAATTTCTTTTTTTATTATATAATATATTATTGAAAATGTCTTGTAAGAAGCTATTTAGAAATAATATACTGTAAACTGCTGCGAAAAGTGACGATTTTGAACCAGAAAATAATAAAGAAAATGTTAACGAGATTTCGAAATTGCACCGTGAAACCTATTTTGTGGAAATTACGAACCAGGTGTAATTTGTATGTATACGATTTTCCATCGGTAATCTTGTAATTAATCTACCAGTTTCGACTGATGTTGAATATCCAATGCATACGATTTTCGTAAATGATCTACGTTCGGAGGATGGAATGAGCAAATGTATGGAATACGTCATAAATTTGCACCGGCGCAGTGGCTGATTCTTACGTTTATCGTCATTTGCTTAATCGCGTCGAAACATCTTTCTTTCAATGACACGTACGCTTGTCGCGTTTTGTGACTATGAATAATGCTAATAGTAAATGCGTAGGATCGATTTTGTCATTTTCCATTTTATCTATTCTTACAATACGCTCAATACATCTCACGACTTTCTACTGGTGGAAAATTCATCTTCTTTTATTAAAGATTTGCTTTGAAAGATTGAAATTAACAGATTGCATCTGCATTGAAATAACTCTTGAATTTGAGTCGGTAGCGTATCGTGACAAGATGCCCTAAATGTAAGTGAATTCTTCGTCGAAGATTGCTGGTAAAAACATTAGTGAGAAACAGGTGCAACTTTGGTAGACCTGGTATTACGCATACCAGACGCGCACGCAGGTCGTACCCGTCCTTGACTTTAGGTCACGTACATGCTTATTATATACTGCGTACCGACTCGAGTAACATGCATCATCCGACTTACTTCGATCTTCTTTCATCTCTTCTCACGCGTTCTAAATACGGTTTTCATTTGTAACGTAAAATTATTTATGCAGAATCGTTCAGTACCGTCAATATTTCATAATATTTTATACATTTAACCGAAATGTATAAAACAACAGTTTAATCATTTTTTATCTCAAAGTCACGGCTTTCTATTTATTTATAGAGATTTATAGAGGTATTCTTCGAAAGGGAAATCATTCTTGTGAACGCACCTAAAGAATAAATTAATCAAAAATAGAAATAAATCACTGGTGAGACAAATTTACTATAAAATATATACCTTTTCGTAACATTCTCGTGTATTCGTTATTATAGATAATTCTATCACGAAAGCAACGAAAGATCTGTTCTCTTTTTAACCGAAATTAATTACAACAAAATTGATGAATGATTTATCGCCGAGAAGTAAATGGATGGCAAGTTGACCTGCATTTTGTTACAGTGAATGAATTCACGATCGACGGTATAAGCGCTAAAGAAATCTTGTTTCGGATCAGACGGGATAATAACTGGTAAAAAAATGTTATAACGTCTGTCCCATCTGAGTGTGCAAGTGTTAACAGACTCCTTACTTTTTTTCCAACAAAAAAATCTTATTCTGCATAAATATAAATTTCACAATATTTTGCATCTATTTCAAGAACTTGTAACAAGTTATTTTAGATAATTGAGGAAAAGAATTGATTCAAATTTGACCAGTAATAATCATCTCGCAATAACCAGACTGAGGCTGGAAAGATTTTCGCGTTAATTTAAGAAAGTGCGTAAATTGAAGTAATCAACGTCTATCGAAGAGGGCCGAATTTGAGTCGGCTCTGACTTTGAAATGCATTTAATGAGATGGAGGCGTCTAGGGATCGCAGGTCCTTAGTTAGGCGGCGAGCTTTAGTCTGGCCAGTGGATTCTCATTTAAAGGCTGTGCCTATCGGTTTAAGTAGTGGTAAAGGTGTATAATGGGTCCTGGCGTCTGGCCCTTCGGGCTACTCTAGTTTGCTCCATTGATGAAGCCTCGAGGTCCCCACTTAGCGTTGTTCCGTGTCGATATTTCGCCACGGAGTCTTTGAGTTTGCGCCCAAACCGCTCGCCTCGGGCTCTGCGCGAATATGCAAGGTGTTTCGTGCCAACACATCGCCGAGCTATGCAACTAGCGCAATCTCGCTATCCCCGGGGACGTCATTTCAGCAGCAATTAAATTTCGGCGAAACATTACTCCTCGAGTTCATTGAGGATTACCTTCGAAGGCCGAAGATTTACGACGTCAGTTATTTCCCTGCAACCTTGAAAAGTTGATTAGAAAAGAAAGAAGTGGATATTCTGCGTTTGACCAATCGTTCTCTTTTATGGAAGTTTGAAATTAATAACGTCATTTGTTGTATTCCCTTTCCTGAAAATTTTAAATTGCTGATAAAAACAAATGGCGTTGAAATTTCCAACGCTTATTAATAAACGAAAATTTATTAACAAATAATTGAGTAACATATATTGTAATCAAAAATAAAATAATTATATTCTCCAACATTGGAATATTCTAACTTCTTGTAAAATTATCTAATCAAAAAAAAAAATTATTTGTGTGAAGAAAAGTGAATTTTCGTTTGCTAATAAACGTTGGAAACTTCAAGAATATCAAAAATAATTGTTTTAATACAAAAGAAAAAAAAATTTACCAATTTTCCAAAACCTTTGCCGATTGATGTTATAAAAATGATAAGTATTGCAAGACAATCTTTATATTTAAATACCAATTGTTTATTTATGTATACAATTGTATTCAGATTTTCGACGTCATAAATAACTTGGTGATTTTAGCTTGTACCATTGTTTCTCATCGGTCAATTCGTGTAAAATGTTTCACCTTCTTCAACGAAAACATTATTCTCATTGGAATTGTCCATTAAATGTTTCATGCTTAACTCGTACGGCGCACCTACGAAATTCAAATCATGTATTTGAATCCAACTGCGTGCAATTTTATTGGCGAAAAAAACTGGCTTGTATTCCGGACTCGTTTGATCAGATTGTACGATAATCCGTGATGAAAATTATTTCTTATCAAGGCCGCTTAAAAAAGTGTTCGATTCCACGCGGCTTGGATAACTCTAACTATTGTACAATAAGCTCATCGAATTACTGCTGGAGAAACATAAATAAAGACCAGTCGATACGGTCGATTAAATATGAAAAGTCGATTTCCGGAATGTCTACATCCGCGTGTACCTTGATCTTTCGCTCTGGTTTCTTAATTTACAGTTTAGTTGGCATTCAATGATTATTAATGTACAAACAATTATAATACACGAAGTCATAAAACTCTGTAGAAAAGTTTTCAGTTTTTTCTCTTTAATTATTTCAATTATTTCTTCAATTTCTGCCATCCTACAGGTTCAATTGACCATACATTGAGACAACCATTTTGTAATCGCTACGACGCATATTGTAACGTGGACGAATTCTTGTAGTAAACTGTTTACGATACCGTGACTAACTTTAGTCAATGACATTGCTAGATTGCTTCATTTCGACCAATAAGCATGTCGGGAATTTCGCAACCCATATCGTACAATATCGTTATCTCGGCAAAGTTAAAAATATTCGTGTACGTTGTTATGAGCGGCTGGATTGAATTGAATTGGCAAGACGTTGCGCCGAAAACGACGTTGCCGAGAAAGGGAAGCCTGGCCGACGAATCGGTCAGGGGAACACGCGTGAGCGCTGGTTTGCGTGCACGTGTGAGTATAAAGGTCGTACCGCTGGAAGGCTAGCGGAGTGCACGACATTGAGTCAAGGTCATTGTATGCCTCGCCGCTACAAGAAGCAAACACGGCTACATATCCGCAACATGGTTCGACGCGAGTATCCGGTCGAGGTCACGCCACGAGAGAGCGCCATTGCGTTTCCGCGCACGTAGTCAATTCACAACAGCGGTCCGCGAATGGCCTGGCCTAGGCGCACAGCTTTATTCCCGGCACTCGATTGGCCAAGAAAGGTACCCGGCGGAACGATCGCCGCAAAGGTCACGGCAGATTCGCACACTTGTATGCGGAAGGGAAATTCGCTCGGCGATTCGACTGTTATTTGAGAAAGCAGAAAATTGCTGACCATTGTGCATGTGCACACATTTCCGACTTTTCACGCCGACACTGTCTCGGTACAGTTAAGCGAGATGACGGACTTTTCGTTTTGTTGGTTTTGCGGCTCCAACGTGAATGTACAGTTACGACTACAATTATTGCTCGCGTATGCATTACGAGTAATGCGGCATCGCTATGAATAAACGACTGTCTGCGATTGCAGTTAGGCTAATTGTCAAAGCGGTGGTAATGTACGCTCGAAAAGAATAATAGTATGTTAACAGAGTACCGTGAGTGGACGTTCTCTATTTAATAATCCTCATGGTGTAATGTCGTAGGAATCGACTGAGCACATATCCCACTTTATTTTACTTAAACTTTAAAAAGAGAAAGTTAAAAAAGAAACAGTTTATCTATCATCTTCGTCTTGGAGAACACCCAAGGAATTATTCACTACTGAAGTCTTCTGACCACTAGATTTGGAAATATTTTGAAGTAGACGTTGCAACATTGTTGTATGGTATACTTGTATTTTCAACTCTTGCGACTAACATATTCAATGGAAACGCATTGACCAAAGAATCTTTTAGCGGTTAAATTTCACTAGTCTACGGTAAAAATAATTTGAATCAAATTTGCATTTTCTTAAGTAAGTTTCACATTGCACAAAAGGAAACTTATTTCTGTAACGAATCTTTTTCGGTTTATTCATGTACCTTTTCATGCACGTGTAATAACTCTTTTGATCTTTCGTAATAAAGAAACAAACTGTAATGACACGAAACAAGCATGTAAGATAAGAATACTTCTGTTTTCAATCGAGGTCAAATAATAATGGTTTTCGATAACAGGTGTTACGCCATAGATTGTTTCTTCGCAAAGTTCATTTCACTTGTCTGATACGTCATTTTTATTTGATTACAGCTTATCGTGAATCTCGCGAGAACTAATAATAATTAAATATTGTCCGAGTAAAAAGATTACTCACTCAGTGCGATAAAAGCAAACTAACAAATCGAAAACATAGTTTCAATTTTTTAAATAAAAATATACTTCTCAATATTAAAATATAATCACTTTTATCACTACATCACCGTTTTATCTCGTCGAAACATCAGAATCCGAGAAACATTTGTGTCTTTATGGCTAATTTGTCTCTGTGAATTGACAAAACAGTCTTGGGTTGAAAGATACCATCAACCTCATTCTTTCAGCCCTTAAAATGTACAATAAAATTCTTCCGCTACAAAATACTTCTTTCATTTTTTTGTCGGCAAAGTGGTCATGCCTGATTACGCTCATAATTTAAGCAAATCAAACTCCGCATACTTCAAAACGAGTTGAAGTGAAAAAAAATGCCACAAGAAGAAAAACAAATTTTACGTGTGGAACACGATTTAGCATATACTTTAAATGCGAACTGAACAACGAAAGTTCAATGATCAACCATGTCGTTTTGCTTCTGCTGCATTACGTCACCATTAATTTATTAAGACCGTCCGCAAAGACCCCAGGTTTTACAAATGGAAACATACATAAATTGGTGGACAAAAATTTTAGAAAAATAAAACATACTCGTATTACCTCGCAGCCTCCTTCGTTACTTTGAACTGTCCGTCTGCAATCATGTGCCACTCGTACAGTAACTTTCAACATTCGAATGAGAAATGATGGGAAACAATGAGAAATAATGAGAAGTAAAAGCTGATATTAGTAAAAACACACGACTGTTGAGTCGCGAGATGACTGAATAGGCTTGATTCGGAGTTGGACCCGTGCAATCGTTGCACCGATTATTCTAACAGGATCTTGTTAGGGCTTGGTGTAAGTGCAATGCTCCGCGGATAAGGGTTACGTCAGACACGTTGAGGAAGAGCTCGTGCGGTTGCGCAACCGAGCATTGCAAAAACCGCTCGGTGCGTTACCAGCTGGAAACCATTACTATGCGAGATGAATATGAGCATAAAGTAAACGCGTCTAGCGCAACATATATTACGCGGCACAGCAACAGCGGGTCAAGTGCGACGACACGCGCGATCATTGGGCAACGTGAGAATCTTCGACCTTTTTTCTGCCTATCGCTTATGTCCCTTGTCTCGGTACCCTCTCCCCCGCCTGCTTTTAGTCCTCGCTCGGCAACATTTTTAGCGATTCGCGCGCATTGGACGTTCAATAAATTGACATATAAAGCATAGCCAACCACCACGGCCTAATGCGGTTTTGAAGTGTTTTTATCGGACTGATTACCGAGCTGGTAGCATTGGGAAAAGCACTTTTTGACGTCTAAGGTTTCTCGAATTAAGGGGCCTTTTCGGTGTCTCGATTCGCCGATTCGCAAAGCGTAATCATCCAACGCCTGACTTGTATCTCACGGGAGGAGTACTCATTTTTCTACTCGTATATCTTCTTAGCAAAATATTGACAAGAAGTTACAGCTTTCACAGCCGGATCTTTGATTGACACATCCGGATTCCGGCTGTGTTCTTTTCACCCTTTTATCATTTGTAAACGAACGTTTCAAGACAAACAGTTTTCGCTTGTCTTCAACGATTCTTCAAATTGCAAAATATCATTTCACGAATGGCAAGGTTCAAAGCGAGCCACTCACGAAGACGAAGCTATGAATCTCTCGGAAGAAATATTATGCCAGTCGGCCTAAATCAACGTAACCCACTTTAGTTCCATCCTGCTCGACATTTCCGTCTCCTCGGCGTACGATAAATTCAACGCAGGACAATGTTTGCAGGAAGTGTTACTACGTGGATCACGACACTTGCCGGGGAACGAAAATGCAAAATACATTCTAACAGTACATGCGTCGCTCAGAAAAATGTCCAATGTGTGGTGAACCTGCCCGTTGAATTCCGAGGATAACTCGGAAGAGAACGAAAAAGATTTCGATGAAGCATCCCAGTCCGTGAAATATATTGAGCTTGTCCATCCTGCCCGCTGCGTCGAATAAGTTATGGTCACGCGCTTTCGCGGCATAAATCATCGGCGATGTATGCGTCACGCTCGTCCTGGGGATAAGTAATTGAAAAAGGAAGGGAAATTCATTCGCGCCAAATAAAGCGTAACAACGCGGGCTTTTAATTAATCGGAAATTCATTGTTCGTTAATGACATACCAATCACGTTTCGCGGGAAACGATCTGCCATTGTTTGTTAATTTCGAATTCCTTGTCTTTGTACGATGTTAATGTTTATTATTGAATAGTCGTCAAGACAATCGTTGATTGGTATGCCGAATTTATAATATCACTAGTAAAATTAAAACGGTGCTAATCCTGACGCTCGCAAAGGTCTGTTTTCAATTTTCAAAAACGGATCGCCGTAGGTCAACAAACATATACCTTATTTCTTCCTAAAATAAGTCTTTTAAATATATTTAAAAAAAAAGGCTTAGATAGAATATGATACAATGCAATATAACACGTAATAAGCCTGTAATAATCAGTAGACTATTTTTTTCCGTTAAATTTAAAATGACATTACATTTTAATAATTCAAGGCAGCAAACTATATTATTAAGATAAGGTAAAATAAGAAATGACTCTTAATCACTCAAGTTAATAAACAGAACATTAGGTTGTGGAAAAGACAACGTCATCTTGGTCATTAAATCGAAGTATTCATTTTTAGTATCGTCTAAATCAAGAAGATATTTTAATTTGCGTTAAAAAAAGCTTAATTATTGGCACTACCGACATCTACGTCTATGACAGTCTTATTGCCGGTCGCCCTATTATTCTCGGTATCGACTTCATATAGCACTCCACTGTGATCTCGTCAAGTGCGTTCGATCTGCGGCTTTTAATCGAGATCTACGATCAGCGGCGGTGAAAAAAAAAGTACGCCTGAACGGTGGTGTGTTCACTTGCCATGGTAGCTTGTAAACGAATCGCTGTAAATAATCGACATCCTATCCCTCTCGCATAAAACTCGTAATCACATGTACCATATTACACGCAATGGAAATTATGTCATGACATTTAATTACAGGCTGTTCTTGTTTTGCAAGGATTCAAATTCTTACCCCTGACCAAATCGATAAATTGTATTCAACGTCGTGCAACGAGAGGTGACACTTATTTTCAACCAAACGACAAAGTGGCACCTTTCCCAAATGTCTACAGAAATACCACCATAATCCACTGACAAGGTGGCGAGATGTGAATTTCAAAGTGAAACGTCACTTTATGCTACAGTACCCACGTTTCATTAAGCATGCAGTTATTTAAAGTACTTTGGACTCTGAAATTTCAAAGCGAGCATCAATATTCTAAGAGAGAAACTACGATGCACAATTTGAATTTAAAAAAGGTATTGTCATATCTTTTAAAACAATGCCGATTACTCCGAGCCATTGCACCGTTTTATTGCAAATAAAATGTCGACAAGGCGATCGCCAAACATTTCTTAGAAGTTAATTTAACTACAGCGATATAATTCTCACATCAGTGCCAGTTAAATTTCTGAGAGTAGTTGAACGAAAATACACTTTACAGTGTAAAGTCTAATTTTGTGATATATTTTTGCGAAATCGATAGGCCCACCATTCCGTGAAACGTACGTGCAATAATTCACTCGGTTTTCTCCAATGACTCTCCTTAAGGTAGGTATTACGATTCAATATCTAGAATTGACGATTGTCGCGTCAATAGAATGGTCTCGAGGTCCGGTCATGACTAGTTGATAACTCTAGGTGGTATATAAGTGATATAAGTCTGCACTTGTGGTTAACCAGTAAATCGGGGCCCGATATTTCATGCGTGTTCACCGGTAGCTCTCGGTAATTTAGCGAGATGTAATAGGTGCGCTCGCACTAAATCAATGGCATCGGGCGCCGGGTCTCTGATGTTTCGAGAGGCGGATTTCGCTCACGGGAAGTAAAGGCTAAGTGAAGGTCGCTCGAAGATTCTCTTGACCGCAAGATAAATCTAAAAGAGGACAAGATGCAGCGATATTCAAAATAAAAAAGAATCAAAAAGGGTGGGGGGAGGCGGCCGGCAAGGGGGAGGGAGGGAGGGAAAAAAGTGTGCCCTCGACTGTGTGGTCCTTTATTCCGGTTGTGCGGTGTGGGTGTGACCGCAACGAACACCTTGAACAGGTACTTCCAAGCTTCTGGGAAGGAAGAGGAGGTTTTCTTACTTAGTCCTTCTTACCTTGTCCTTCTTCGTCGTTCTGTACGCGGGGCATGAAAAAGAACAAAACGTCACGTACACTTTCTGATGGTAACCGCGCATTCTCGACCTCGTCATTGACAGTTTCGCTCAGCTGCAAAATCGTCATTGGTCCCGCTCAGCATATCCTTTCGTCGTTCTCGCGTACGAAATATTAAACGAAGAAACACGGTGAACATCGTAGCTTATATTAGAATACCTTAAGTATATGCTGATATTTGTATAT